>JAVTVY010028372.1:0-11126 GCA_036873755.1 Hanleya hanleyi
TGACAAAAACTGGAACTAGTGGGAGATAACTCCGATGATGACGTATGAAACGACGCCCCCTGTTGGCAAATAGAGTCATATCACTTTAGCCGAATGTCGATGTTTAACTCTATCATTCATCTTTGGTAATTTCGTGAGACTAGTGTGGTACGGTTGTTCCAAAGCAGATATGAGTTCTCAATGCTGTGGATGCTATCGTAAGTTTGCCAATCGCTCCAACATGTTAAAACATCGGAAAACTGAAGCTTGTCCATGCGTCGATAGCGATAGTATGCTCAGACACATTCAATGCAAACACAACCAAGAGACACCACCGAGCCTCGCTATAGGTCCAACAAGTAGAGTAGAGCAACCCTATACGATGACGGTGAGTGAGCCTACGACGGTCGTATTACCATGCGGAAGGTCGTATTACCATGAGGGTGGAAGTATTGTTGTCCATGGGGACGATTTTTCCAGTTCCGGTAGTAATGGTAAAAATACATATACTTCAGGTCAAACTTTTGGCTACCATGGTGATCAAAATGATACCGACGCTACTGACGCCGATGGTGAAGATAATGATGATGACAATGATGGCGATGATAGTAAAGGAAATGACGACGACGCAGATGATGACGGAGAAGTTACGGATGATGCTGATGACGATAATGATGACACTGCTGGTGACAATGATGACGTCGAGGATGACGAGTGTTTGTGGGATCTCTTCGCGGATGAAGCGATTGATGATCATGAATCCGATATAAACGATCTTGCGGAAGTTTACGAAGAAGGCGGAATGGATGAACCAACTGCGCATCAGATGGCATATGACAAGCTTTTACCTAGAATACAGACGAGGTTCCGAAATATCTACGTCCGTAATTTAAGGTTATGGAGAAAACTACGGAAGCACCCGATTCATCAGAAAGTAATGGCGACTAAGAAACGGATGCGTGAGGAAGACGACTTATCAAACGATGAAGCCGAAGAATCTGCCGCTGAGATGCGTAAATTCTTAATAAACAGACTTTTACCGAGCGAGTACATAATGCAATCGATCAAACCTGTTGATTAGTTGATTCCGCCACCAGGGCGTACCGTTGCGTTCGTTATCGATATACCCTCAGCTCTTTCACAGGGTTATGGAAATGAAATTGACGTTTGGGTACTAGGATTGCTCAGTTATATTGTCGTTTTGAAACTGTCATTACTAAATTAATTTGTATAAATAAATATAAACTTTGAACTTTAACAACCGAAGTTGTGTTCTTCTTTTCTCCAGCCACCGTCCAGAGTCGTTTCGATATGACTTTATATGGGCGATAGTCGGTTAAAACAGGTATCCAGTGATAATAAACATACCATTCACAGATAGGTGTAGCAGCTCTTTATGGTTTTCCACAAAAGTTCATGAAAAGTTCCTAAAAATCCACGCAAGTCCAAGAATAGTCCGAGGAAGTCCCCCAAAGTTCATGTAAAGTTCCTAAAAATCCACGTCAGTCCAAGAATAATCCGAGGAAGTTCCCAAAAGTTCAAGAAAAGTTCTTAAAACCCAAGAATAGTCCCCAAAAGTTCATGAAAAGTTCCTAAAAAATCCACGTAAGTCCAAGAATAGTCCGAGGAAGTTCCCAAAAGTTCATGAAAAGTTCTTAAAATCCACACAAGTCCAAGAATAGTCCAAGAATAGTCCCTAAAAGTTCACGAAAAGTTCCTAAAAAATCCACGCAAGTCCAAGAATAGTCCGAGGAAGTCCCCAAAAGTTCATGAAAAGTTCCTAAAAATCCACGCAAGTCCAAGAATAGTCCAAGAATAGTCCCCCAAAGTTCATGAAAAGTTCCTAAAAATCCACGCAAGTCCAAGAATAGTCCCTAAAAGTTCATGAAAAGTTCCTAAAAAATCCACGCAAGTCCAAGAATAGTCCGAGGAAGTCCCCCAAAGTTCATGAAAAGTTCCTAAAAATCCACGCAAGTCCAAGAATAGTCCAAGAATAGTCCCTAAAAGTTCATGAAAAGTTCCTAAAAATCCACGCAAGTCCAAGAATAGTCCGAGGAAGTCCCCAAAAGTTCATGAATAGTTCCTAAAAATCCACGCAAGTCCAAGAATAGTCCAAGAATAATCCCTAAAAGTTCATGAAAAGTTCCTAAAAATCCACGCAAGTCCAAGAATAGTCCGAGGAAGTCCCCAAAAGTTCATGAAAAGTTCCTAAAAATCCACGCAAGTCCAAGAATAGTCCGAGGAAGTCCCCAAAAGTTCATAAAAAGTTCCTAAAAATCCACGCAAGTCCAAGAATAATCCGAGGAAGTCCCCAAAAGTTCATGAAAAGTTCCTAAAAATCCACGCAAGTCCAAGAATAGTCCGAGGAAGTCCCCAAAAGTTCATGAAAAGTTCTTAAAATCCACGCAAGTCCAAGAATAGTCCATGACTTTAAAATTCAAATATGATTGGCTATTCGAAAGAAATTAACCTCAGTACAACCAACACTTGCCATATTCCGAAATCATGCCTGCGGACATAAAAGAAAATCCTCGCTGTGCGGTATTGGCAAGCTCCAATATTGATTGGGTATATGGCAGCACGTGCGTTTTCCGGTTTGAACAATTTACCCTATTCAGAAAGTCAAGGTAAATGACGGAACATTAGTTTAGGTTTGATGGTATTTTTCAGTAAATTCGCCATTCCGAAGTAAGATATAAATTGAATTCTATTAGAGGTATATATATTTTGACAAACGATTCTCAAATAATGATCTATTTCACGGTATACCCTTTCAACTAGCGATATAAACATTCAACTAGCGATATAAACATTCGAACCCCCAATATTATCATATACTAATTGCAATCGAGTTATGAAGGTTATAATTGAAACGTTTGCCTATAATCAAACCGCGTCATCTCTGTTTATTCAATCACACCTGTTACACCGTCAACTATAGTCCAATCTCCCATGTTTACATCGGTACGTTCTAAAATCAATACAATTATGTACCATGACCGCCTCCTATCTATATAGCGTGGTTATAATCGATATACCCCGTAATTATCAGTCGAGTGTTTGGTAATGCTAATTGCAATTTGTAAAAATTAATACAGTCTACAATATATAGAGCTCATATATGGATGATTAGCCTACAGATTCGGCGAATTTATTGCTATGAATCCGTACTATAGGCCCTATATATATATATATATCGAAATAACATCTTTTTGTAAAAGCGGAATGAAACCTAATATATAGTTATTTAATCGTTATTAATAATTAACGTATGAATTCGGAAGATTTATTAATAATGACATATGTAGATCTATAATATATATATTCAGGTAAATTATAACGTATATAATTTAGTAATATCCAGATGCAATAATTTATACTAATAGAAATTGTTAATGACGTATGACAGCGCTCGGTGGATTTGGGAGGCAATGTGGATTTGGGAGGATGTGTGCGACCTGCGATACTGCTCCCCTACTACTCGCAGGTGTCGGATGTTTCCTGCAACTGAGCGTTTCGTGTGCAAAGATATCAACCTCCTTTCAGAGAAAACAAGAATTTTATGTTACGTGTGTGCGCAGTTTACCCATTGCAGTTGATGTCAACTGAAATATCACAGTTCAATTTACAGATTAATGTGTTTACGATTGAATGTACTGTAAACTCCAACATACATTTACTGTGAAATAACGGTAATTTATAACAGTGTAGTTGTAAAGTTATGTATGGGCAGCGCACGGTAAATGTCTTCACCTCATACTTTCGAGGCACAGCCCGTACAATTTCCATACATACCTCCATAGTAAGTATGCAAAATGTATGTACAACCGTCTAGTCCGTCATTCATAATTCAGTCGTCGTCCATTAAAGAATATCCGCGTCCATAATCCAAAGACCTATTCCATATCCATATAACAGTATTAGCACCAAATTCAAAAAGACAATCATAGTATACATAAACATAGGCTAGTTTCCTGCAAGAGAGAAGCGGTCAACAGTTTTCAATGATGCTGACAAGACATCATGATGTTCCAAAAATATAAAATCCTTATCGCTGATCAGTATTCTTAATCCATAATAGTCGTTGTAAAGTCGTTATCTAGAGAATGATGTATCTCAGTCACGCTATGATTGTGACTGATCATATAAGCACCATGAAGATCTTGAAGTACATGGGTTCATACGGCCCCTAGGCCCGGGTTAATCGGAATTAGACACAAGTTACGAAACGTAACGCCATAGATCTTGCACGCTACGTTCGTATTTTGCTATCAGCATGCGATATGTATCGCCAAATTTGAGAAACTTTGAGTGGAGGCGCTTGGTGGAATAGCCCTGTTTTATAAGTTTCTGCAACAATCTTTTGTGACGTTGATTAAAATTGTCACATTTAACACAGGATCTAGCAAATGCTACTAGGCGAGATATGTATACGTGCCCCGTCCATATATGAAAAAATATATACGATATGTATCGCCAAATTTGAGAAACTTTGAGTGGGGCGCTTGGTGAAATAGCCCTGTTTTAAAAGTTTCTTCAACAATGCTTTGTGACGTTGATTAAAATCGTCACATTTAACACAGGATCTAGCAAATGCTACTAGGCGAGATATGTATATGTGCCCCGTCCATATATGAAAAGATAATGTATGGGTAGTGTATGGAAAATTGCTTCTCTCGTACATATCCATACAGGATTATCCAGATAATTCCCATGCATGCCATCCCTGCATGTATGATAGATTCCACTGGCCGCTGTCCATTTAAAAGATCATGTATGGAAAATAGCTTCTCCCATACATGCCCATACAAGATGTATGGTCGTGTCCATTCATGTATAGCATATGTTCCAGCCTGTTCTACTATAAATAGATCAGTTGTGGGTACTGTCTGCCCATACATGATGTATGGTAGCATCCATACATTTGCGGCATACGTATGCGCACGTACATGTATAAAAGCTAAATAGCAAGAGTCAGATCCAACATTCAATATTCAGCCGTCGTCCATAAAAGAATTTCCGCGTCAATAATTGGGAGAGATTAGGAAAGTTTCACGACTGTGTATATGAGGTGTCGAGAAGCACTGTTCGTAAAGTATTAGAATTTATTTCTTAAAGATATACATGCAAGCATCTTTCGTACTGATTAATTGGATGTAATTGCATGGACGTCACATATTTATTAGTTTTTGATGTTGAGTTACATTAGCTATATTTTGTAAAGCTTTGTTTGATGAATATTTTTTAAGGTGGCTCGCGGGATAAAAATTTGGTCGGTGACCTCTCCTTATTTTTTTTCTTTAAACCCTAGGTATTTATCAAGGAGGAATCGTGATAAAATTGAATAGTTTTCGTTTGATATATTTGGCAATACAATACCGGAAGTTGCGAGTAATGGGATTAACTCTATTTTTCATGAACAGAAATGTCATGAGAACACTTATCCAGAAAGCTAGCATCGTTTATTTAACACGAAACTAATAAATTGTCAACGCACAGGCATGAAGTCCTATATGTAACCCGATACACGAAATTAAAACTTGCTCTTCCGAATGCGCTAGTCCAGGGACCTCGCGCTAGCAATTAAGTTACATGGGGGAGGTGACAGGCTAATTGAATTGTATAACGATCTCCACCAGCCATTTAATTGTCATGGATGTTGGAAGCATGCGTTGCATCAAGGGATAGAATTGGGATTCAATTGTCATGGATTTTGGGGTCTACGTCATCAGGTTTCAGGTCTATTGATAAAAATAACGTATAACATATATAAATATAAATATGATTTTGTTTTCCATATTTCTTCAGCGAGAAAAGCGAAAACGATCTCTGCCTGATAAGTTGTCAATCGACTGAAAATATCACAACCCTATCTGGCCTGGGCTTTTTGGGACCTGTCCAGGCCTGCGGGATAATTCTCTCTACAATGTAAACACTACCAAACGTCTCCGGGTCGAGTATGATGATAACTGTTTTTTTTGAGTTGTTATGTAATAGAATACAAAATGCCCACAAGTACACAAACCTTCCGGGACAGGAATCCTTTCAGCCTTGAATTAAACGCCTTTTGGAACATCACAGGTTAACATCCCGAACGAGAAATACCATGGAATTTGTAATTCACCGCCATCATCAGCGTTTTGGGTCATCTTAGGACATTGGGAACGTGTGCGTACTACCGAATCTGCCATGTCTATAGTCTACAGCTCGCAAAATTCTATTCTGGAAAGTAAAGTTTGAAGACTCTCCTGTAATGAGAGGTACCAAAGTGTTCAGCAATACTGTCAAATCACAGTTTAAGAAACCATCAAAGAGATGCTGTCAAATTCCTTGAGGACTATATTCGTAGAGCTGACAATATGCAGTCTAAAGTCAGGTAAACTAGGCCGTGCATCGAATACGAGGATTCTAAGTCGACCCCGTTATGAATATTGATGTAACAATCAGAGATCGGGTAATATGGCTTCAGATTGAGATAATCCGGCATGCTGAGGGATTGATGTGGAGGCTGACAATTCTAGACAGTCAAAAAATATGTCGGCTCTGCCGTGATACCAATTTATGCATTCGAGTCTTGGTGGGACAAAAATACACTCGTTAGTGCTGGAAATGATCGAGAAAATATTTGATTCACTAAGAATATTGATTTGCGGTCATCGACGGAAACACAACCCATCAACAGTAATTCTCATCTTCACTGAAAAGGTTAGAGATTAGAGAAAGATTAAGTGATGCAAGGAACTGGTTCATTCCCACGAATAACTATTGGAAGTTATATTACTCGAGCTGAAAGTGTCTCGTATAACCGACTTTAAAACCGAAGACAAAGGTTTCTCAATACAGATGAGGGCTGATTTGATATCCGTGATTGAGAGATACACTGGATACTATCCCGTATTCTTGAAATGAAGGACCGCCTCTAAAAGAAACTTGAGTGAAAATTTCACTCCAGTAAGAAAGGAAATTCATTCCGCTCAAGTTGAGTGCAATTCGCTAAAATTACACTCAATTTTGAGTTGATACTCAAGTTGAACTCACTCAACTTGAGTGGAATTATTCACTCAAGTGTTTGAGGGAGAGGAATTTCCCAATCTAATTAAAATTGAATCCTGTCTGCTCCCCCATTTGGATATGTCGCTTGTAGGATCTAATATGCTTGCAGTAACTCGAGCGTCAACCAATCCTGAGAACGCTTCATAGTGCTTTGAAGGGAACATTGATGGTAGGGAATTTTTGGTTGGCTCAGCCGAATCAGACGCCGCGCTGTGAACGTGTCTTTTCATGTTGCCGCGGCATTGTGGCACCATAATACGGGGTAGATATACGAACTGGTCTATACAATGGTGTAAACATTGGGGTAAACGCAGACGTTGACCCTATCTCCCCTTTCCGAGTGCAAGTGGATTATTCCAGATGCGACCGTTACTTCATAATGCTATTCAGTGCTCATGGTATGGGCGCTCAGAAAACCAAATTCAATTAAAATATGTAAGATCCTATTTAGCGACATGTACGATTGGGGAGCATTGATAGGATATTACTTTATTGAGATTTATTATTTCATTTTTACTTGGGTGCAATTTCAGTCAATATTTAGAGAGCACCAGTCTCGTCAAAGTGATTGTACATGGGGTTCAACTCGACAGACTGAGAATCGAACATGAAAGCGTGACAAATACAGTACAGAAACTGGCAGAAAACGACTCGGATATTCATTTGGCTGAAATATTGCTGAACGCGACGTTAAACCTTAATACGCCTGTCACTCTACTGCGATCAGCCGTCCACCGCTTTGCGCTCCCGGGCTTTGAAATTTTTCACCAAAGCGCAGTGACATCGCCGAAAATTGTGAAATCCATGACACCAGGTAACTTACAGTAGCTTACAGTACGTTCTTGACTCGCTTATTACGCTCGCACTGCGACCTTATGCGTTCCCAGTTTGATCATCAGTGCGCTCTCAATGTGCTCCCACTGCGCTCTGTGTGCTCTCAGTGCGCTCTCAGTGCGTCCAAGTCGCTGCCGCTGCGCTCTCACTACGCTCTCAATACCTTTGCAACTCGTTCATTGCGCATGTGCAGCGTGTATAAAAATAGAGCCTCCTGCGACCAGGGCATCAGTCTACTTTCAGCCTGCCAAAAACCAAGAAGTCCGCACATTCTGCCTGTCTGCGGCCATGGTCAAGAGCAGATGCACACTGATTGTGTATAGACGATGGAGCTGTATTTATACCAAAATGCGTATGCAGGGGTTCGTGGAAGTGGGATCGTAATAAGAACGCACTGTGAACCTATTGCAAACGTCGGAACAACGCCTTGGACGTATAACGAGCGTCATAGTCTCAGTGGCAGCGCAGTGTGGACGTAGAATGAGCGGAAACAAGCCCACAAAGCGTAGTAGAAGTGCAGTAACAGCGCAATAAGAACGGAAGAGTTACGTATTGAGAGTCCAATTAGCGTACAGCAGTCGCACACCAGTCGCAGGGGACGATTTCTGCGACCCCAAGTCGCTTCTATGCGTTGTTGCTACGTCCACGATATGCTCATGTAGTTCGCTTTGCGCTGCCATGGCGACTGTACGGTGTCATTACACCGTTCTCGTCAGAGCGCCGACCCGCTGCGCTTGTTTTGTGCATGCACAAAACAAGCGCCGAAGTTTGGCGCTCAAGGTAGCTCATTCCCACCCTCTCCCGTCCGTGACAGTTTCCACTGCGTCACCAAATCGTTCTCAGAGACCTTACTGCGCTTTGCCTCACGCTTTCATACTGTTCAGGTCGCAGCGGGAGCGCCAGCGTGATCGCGGGTGAGTGTGACAGGGATTTTATTCTCTCTCACTCTCTCCTTTCATTTCGAAAAACGAAGACTTATCTGTGCTACTGCGCGCAATTCTTTCTTGCAATCATCTAGATGCATGTTTATTCGAAAGGACATATGACGTTTAGATAAGAAAACCTTTGTGTGTGGCGGTAACAAAACTCAAAACCTGCAGATCAGATTTTTCTTGAGTTTTACATGTACCGAAATATTAGTCTCGAAAATACTGCGATCGCCAATTGCATCAATTTGGATTTAAGGTTAATCAAAATGTGCTCTCTGGTCTATTTTGGTATTTGAGACATTTATCAGGAGGACTTTCTCTTGTGAAAAAAGTGCCACACGTTAAACCAAAAGCTATTCTGATTATTTCAAATCATTAAACTTC
Source organism: Hanleya hanleyi (assembly GCA_036873755.1). Classification (NCBI taxonomy): domain Eukaryota; kingdom Metazoa; phylum Mollusca; class Polyplacophora; order Lepidopleurida; family Hanleyidae; genus Hanleya; species Hanleya hanleyi. The sequence continues at coordinate 9,180 of JAVTVY010028372.1, forward strand.
TTTACATGTTCAAAGTGTGAACGTATAGTTTTGGTTTGATGTGCTTTATTACTTGCGACACGCAGGTCTACGGGAGGCTCGCGTTGTTGTTGTTGTTCTTCTTCTTGTGACTTTTTGAAATACGCATGCGCTAAGGGTGCAGTCTACAGAAGGGCCATGGCATCTGAAATTAAACAGTAGGCAGGTTCATTTTATGCTAAACAGCAACCGTGTTATTAGAGAACCCCCATAGAACTATATATTTTCTGAAAGAGTAGGCTCTTGACAAAGCCGAGACAGATGTAAGCCTTGTTGACGAAAATCAGGGTCCCCATAACCCATACTGAACTTGCTTCAAACTTCAAGAAAATCCTCTAAAATTGGTCCAAAATGGGTAATATTTCCCCTCCACCAAAGAAAAAACTTGTTATTCAATTGTCCTGAAACTCACCGACAGTGTGCCCAGTCCAAGGACCAACAAAAATTGGCAAAGAAAATAGGGTGTCGACCACGCGGTTTTCAAGCTCGATTTTACACCGTAAAGTATGCCATGTGCTCGTAAGCTGAAAATGGCCCCAATTCACAACCACACTTTCACACTTCCATCTGCATAGTGAGGCATGGGCCAATCCTACTGGCAAAATACCATGTACTGATTTGAAGCAAATCAACTAGTCAACTGAATGATATCACAAATATCAATAAACAAAAAGCCAACAAAAATTCTCATGGGGTCAAACCGGGTGGAATTTTAATTTCAAAGAATTTGAGGGGGACCAAAAAATCCGCAACTATGGACTGAGGCCTTTAAGTGAAGGGTACTTTTTGTGGATTTTTTTTTATCTACTCTTTTCAATCTATGGGTCTGTACAAGTATAATGATATATGACACTCAATGGTTGAAAGTCATATTAAGATAAAACAGAGCAGTACCTTTCCCCCTACCCCACGCATTGTATTTTTGACAGTTTTTTGCGACGCCATTTTGTCGAGCTGAACCGCTATGTCAAATTTGATATATCAGACTAATTTTTGCATTCAGTACTAATATTGTTTACAATTATGTTGGAACACAATTCAAAACAATGATATTCACACCCAACACAGGACTGGAATTATGAACCAGCACAGGGGCTTGGGCTTGAGGTGGGTGGATAACTCTTAACGAGGGGAATATCTATTTACATTGTGTATGTAGTATAGTATTGTAGCTCAATGCTGGTTTTATAGGGGGGGGGGGGTGGGGCTGTTTTAATGGTCCCAGAGGAATTATTCTGTGACACTAAAACTTTTGAAAAATTCCTGGGACAATTGAACCCCCCCCCCTCCCTCCCTCCCCCCGATAAAACACCAACATGGATGTTGGCAATTCTACACACCTTTTAACAGATATTTCCTGGCCATGCTAAGAGTTACCCCTCCCCCCTTCTAGCCCAAGCCCCTGTGCTGCTTAATTTCAGTCCTGTGTTGGGTGTGAATAGCATTGCTTTGAATTGTGTTCAGCTTGATAGTAAACAATATTAGTTCTGGATGGAAATATTTTAGTCAGATATGCAAATTTAATGTTACCTGAAAAAGTGCCTGTTCTGTCATATAGGGTGCAGTCTACAGAAGGGCCATGGCATCTGAAATTAAACAGTAGGCAGGTTCATTTTATGCTAAACAGCAACCGTGCTATTAGAGAACCCCCATAGAACTATATATTTTCTGAAAGAGTAGGCTCTTGTCATAAAGCCGAGACAGATGTAAGCCTTGTTGACGAAAATCAGGGTCCCATAACCCATACTGAACTTGCTTCAAACTTCAGGAAAATCCTCTAAAATTGGTCCAAAATGGGTAATATTCCCCCTCCACCAAAGAAAAACTTGACAATCGATTGTCCTGAAACTCACCGACAGTGTGCCCAGTCCAAGGGCCAACAAAAATTGGCAAAGAAAATAGGGTGTCGACCAGGCGGTTTTCAAGCTC
>JAVTVY010028373.1:0-10292 GCA_036873755.1 Hanleya hanleyi
TATTGACACAACTGTAAATATAAAAAAGCAACAAGAGACCAAAATGACAGGCTATATACACAACCATAAATTACTACTGTTAGTAGCATCCAATAATCAAATATGAATATTAAACAAACGTTATCTATTGAGGTGGATTTAAGATATAATTCCTTGTTTACTGTGGTAAAACACCTAGAATAGATCAGGCTGCAATAGGATGAGTCTAAGTTTGGTCACGAAGGCCGTACTATTCTACCATACTGAAAACGGCACTATGTGGAGATGTTTCCTGAAAAGAAAGATGTTCTCGTATATTCAAAGCTTGATTAACACCTCTATACCCAATAAAATGCTGTGGCCCGCCAATTAATCGAAGCAAGCAACACCTGCAAGTCGCGTGGCTGAAATAGATACTGGTTGGACAGTCCACAGTATGACAGCTATAGGGACATGCTAAAACGCCATTAAGGGTCCGAGAGACCTCGCCAGAGGTGATCCAGCTTTAAAATAGTGATTTTTCGTTTTTTAAGGATTATTCAACTATAGATTTCTCTTTATCATTCAGAGAAAACGCGAACATGGAGAAATTATTTATTTCTAATGAAAATGAGTGTTTAAAGTTGGCCATTTATAAAATCTGCAGGTCGTACTCAGTCAGGCGAAATCAAAGCGATTTTTTGCTAAAATTTCCAGTAAGATTCGTCGACGGATGTCATTTTCACACATCCCGAGTTGTGCATTGCGGGGTCACCACGGGAGCTCTGAGTAAATGTCAACTACTTGAGTAGACGCCTCCCTATAAAGAGTCAAGCGATTAGTCTTTGTGAATTATTAATCAAGTTTGTGTATTGGGAAACGAAACGAGATTTCCATAAAACGTTGTCGAGAACCCGCTCAGAAAATATAAAATACTTACAGAAATCCCCTTAAAAATATATGATTCTTTGGTATAGTTGAAGTACAGAAGCTCAGTTTATATTTCCATAGTACGGATTTCGATGAAATGATTGTAAAAAGGTTATTTTTGCATTTCTGTCGACCTTCTGCGACACGTAATTTTTCGCACTGAGATAAAAATGACCGCTTCCCCAGATCAGCTTGACCCAGTTCTCTGGCAAATGGTCGCTTCAATGTGGGTCACGCGACCACGCTTATCCAATCAAGGTACCGGTAACCAATATCCGATAACGTGGCAGTGACGTCATTTTCAATAGAGGCATATTTTGTCGATTTTTCGCTTTTTTATTTAGGTAATTTCTTCACAAGAGCGGCATGACACATAGAAAAAAATAATCTGGTGTGTCATATTTCCTCGTGGAAAGCTGGAATTTTGAAGAAAATTGACACCATTTTGAATTTACCCATGGTTGTTCGGTAGGTTATGCAAATAGGCACAAGATGTCCGCAATATGATAGACTACAAAGTCGCGGAGTATCAGCTCTCATTTGTTTGTTGTTCCAGAGATATCAAAGAAAGTTGGGTAGAGGGTCATTAAGTTGTTATGGAATGAAGTTTATTGAATCAAGCAGAGCATGAATCAAGCAGAGCAAACTTCTCCAAAGAGAACTAAGTACACTTGTTAAGCTATATTGCTATTGTATTCTTTGTTCCTTCAGATGAGTGTAAGTTGGTGAATATTAATTTGGAATATCTGCATATTATTTATGTCATTTGAAAGCGATATTTTGCTTATTTTGTCAGAGGAATATCTTACAGCTTCAGTTAAAGTGGGAAATTATTTCAGAAAGCGCGAATGCACGCTGTACATCGTTTGTGGATGGTCTCTCATCACAATAGTGAGACGAGATTTCGTCCAGTTGTCAGTTGTCCGGACCAGCTGTCCAGCATCTCGCCCGTACATAGCTGGGTAAGTACCTTTTGGCGCGAATCTTCCTTTCTGTCTTGAAGAATTCATTCGAAGTTTGTACAAACATTCGCCTAAACTATCAACTGTCATATTAAAATGGGTAAACGATAACGATTCCGATTGATTAATTGATATACAGGGTGTTCCAGAAGTCTTGGTCACATTTCAAATCCTCGTATCTGCTGAGCCATGATCTCACACCCTGCGATTTCTTTCTGTGGGGGTTTGTGAAAGGACTGGTCTATGTGCCCCCTCTCCCAAACGACGTGGATGAACTGAAGGCCCGACTAACGGCAGCTGTTGCAAGCATCGACAACACAATGCTGGAACGCGTTTGGCAAGAATTGGACTATCGGCTTGATGTGTGCCGTGTGACCAACGGTGCTCACATTGAACATCTTTGAACAGTCCATAAACAACTTGAGATTGCAAGCTTTCAGAATCTATAACATGCATTTGTATATACTCAATAGTTTTCAATATATTCAATGTCAAAATGTGACCAAGACTTCTGGAACACCCTGTACTGTCCGTTTGCTATGTGCGGCCTGATATTCTTCTGAGCATGATATCAACCAGCAGCCGCCAGCCATTATAGAATCACGGCTCTAGATTTTAGCCGTCTCTTGTGTACAGCTGACCAGGATTGTGATTGGATAGTATCAGATTATCCTCATCAACAACAAGTATATACCAATACGAGAATAAATTTGAGTAAAATATACAGGCGTCTGGTCCGTCATTCAATATTCAGTCGTCATACAATACCTTAGCACCAAATTAAAAGTACACATAAAACAAGGCTAGTTTCCTGCAAGAGAGAAGCATTCAACAGTTTTCAATGATGCCAGCAAGACATAAATATGTTCCAAAAATATCAAATCCGTATCGCTGATCCAGTATCCTTAATCCATATGGTTTTCGTTGTGAAGTCGTTATCTAGAGTATGATGTATCTCAGTCACGTTTTGATTGCGTCTGTTCATGTGAACACTATGATGATCTTGAAACAGACGGGTACATACGACCCCTATCCCCAGGTTAAATGGAATTAGACTCAAGTTACGAAAAGTACCGCGATATATCTTGCACGTTACGCTCGTATTTTGCGATCAGCATGCGATGTGTATCGTCAAATTTGAGAAACTTCGAGTGGAGACGCCCATGAGTGGAGACGCCCATGAGTGATATACCTTGTAATTAGTAGAGCTGAAGAACGCTTTGTGACTCCTGACATTAATATAGCGACGATCAGTTTTCTTGAACACCGATACTATTACTGAACTAAGACGGTCAATAAGGTCCTGATGAGGGATTGTAGTATAGAGGGCCGAAAAATCCATGTGTATACATGTCTGTAGTTCTCCTGTAAGACATTTTGAGTTTTTCAATATTTACATGCATTCACCTACTTGTAACAGAGCAGACCTAATGCTGCCATTTTATAGTGTTGTCCCACCGAAATATCATGCCATAGGCAGACATGACACCCCATTCAGTCGCATTATACTGACACCGAGCGAACCAGTCCTTGTTCTATCCTCTTAATGCTGAGCGTAGGCGAGGAAGCAACAGGTTCCATTTTCCAAGTCTTTGGTATGACCCGGCCTGGGATCGAACCCGGTACCTACCGCTTACGAGGCCGACGCTCTACCATTAGGCCACCGCCATGCGGTCCCTGCAAATTATATACTTTCACCAGATGCATTCGCAAATGTTTTGACATCGAGTGCATGATATGTGACAGAGCCCAGAAAATCTGGTATAGCAGAATAAACGTGATTACATTTCCTAGTGTACTTCCGTCTCCCCTTCAGTGGTTTTATCGTAAGACCATCCAGTTTCCGGTTGTCGTCATCCCAGCTCCCCTCATTACATCTTAAGCTTATCAAGCCTGGGCTATTTTGCACCTGTCCAGGCCTCGGGAGGGATGAGGTCGAAATATTTTTCCTACCAAATTAGCCATGGAGCTGAAACTTACCACATTATACCCTTGGGTTAAGCCAAACTAGGAAATTTTAAAAAATCCAAGAAGGCCGCCATGATGACGCCACAGTGGCGTCATTTTCAAAGGCGTTTTCGGGACGATTTTTTAGTAAGATTTTTTAGATTTTTTTTTTTATGTTTTTTCGCAAAAACTGCATGATAAATTAGTAAATAATAAATAAAATAGCTGTGGCTCACTTTTCCTCGCAGAAAAGCAGGAATTTTGAAGATTAAGGAAGAAACATCACTTTTGTGGTTCGCCACATGGTCGTCAGTTTCAATTTATCCTTGATACGCTGCTCGGGGTGGTGGGGGTGGGGGGAGCATACAAATAGGCTCAAAATGACCCCAGTATGATAAACAACAAGTCACGAGTATTCATCTCTCAAGATTTTGTCGTTCCAGAGATAGGGTAGAAAGTAATGCCCCCCTCCCCCCCCCCCGTGCCTGGTAGGCTTAAGCTTCCTAATATTACTAAGGGGCCGTTTCCAATTATCGTTGGCGAATGAATCGTTTATTTCGTCAAATTTTCTTGAAGTCGCGATTTTCCAAGGCGCGAGGGAATGGTTTTTTTTCTTCAAAAGAAACGATTCATTCGCAATCGCTGTTCGAATGGTTTCTTTTCTGTTGGCAATCGTTTTTCAATCGAGAAAATTCTCGCGAATAAAAAGCGATATCGCGATTCAATCGCTTTTTAATCGAGAAAATATAAACGATTGAAAAAAAAACGATTGAGGATTATAGCCGAAAGTAGTACGCCATTGGTTTAGCCTGACTGACCCGCATACACGTTCGAGTTTCTAACACTTCAGTCAGACTATATACAGTTCGATCATTTTTTCTTCTTCCTTTTCCATTCCTTGCCTAGTGTAAAACTATAGCGTGTTTCTGTACAGTTGGCGGTTATATAGATACGATGGGGATATTGAAAGAAATTGAAAAAAATATCTATATATATACACAGGAATAATGGTTATGCATATAATTATAACTTCATATTTACATATATTTTGTACGGGACACAGGCCCAGATATGGTAAGATTGGGTCATTTGCACTTGCAATTTCGTCTATTATTTTGGGTATTTCTATGTTTTAAAGCTGGTATTATTCCAGATTTCTTGTGTAGTATTTTTCGTGAACGTTTTTGGTATCTGTGTGGGCTGAAATTTTGAGTTGATTCGTCAGATTTTCGCTGTACGCGTGGTTTTTTGTCCTACGATCACCATTTTCCTTGTGTAGATAGATGGCGCTGTATTGAATATAACATTGTCATACGGGGTTTTTGAGTCTTCGAAAGCACTTAATTATTAATATATAGCGCGGGCTATTTGTAAAAATTTTCACAACTGGTTAATCCAGTAAGAGATGAAATTATATACTATTCAGTTGTTTTTTGGCTTGAGCTTCCCTTTGGAATCATTCATAGCTCATTTATCAAAATATAAAATTAAAATAAAAAGTATTGTACATATGCGAATCCAACCGTTATATGCGATTCAATCACCATTGTGATATGTATTTGATATAAATATGAAATCACTGCCGCGAATAATCTTATAATAAATAAAATTAACTTGATGGTGATTTTTTGAACTTATTCACATCTCAATAGTTTAAAAACTGTACCAAAACATGAATGGATACCCTTTCCTAATGTATGTTTTACTATAACAAAATATACATATTTAATTACACTATTTTTCACCTTAATTAACCTAGAAATTCTCGGCTGGAGGGCTAAGTTGTTCTGGGTTATCGCCATGCGCCCATTCACACCTCTATCAAGCCTGTGCCGTAATCATTCTGATAATGCAATCAACGAAGAACTCAAATCCACTTATGACATGTACCCGGTATTTACAAAACAAGATATTGTGTCTATCATCCTGTATTGTTTATACAAAGTTGCATGAATATATGAGGAAATTATCGAAAGTATGAAGGGAATGACTGAACATTAATACATTGTCGACTCACACGATTATTGAATAAACATGTAATTTTGTCATTTACGCTTCGCCAGAGTAAATCTGAGCGCGAACGTCACAGGAAGCATGGTACAGGTATATGTATAGATATTTCCAACATACGCCCTACTTCGGCTTGTAGGAGACTATAGATCGTGAATCATATATATTATTCGGTTATCTTACGCATTTATACAGTATAGTAATATAGGTTTTTCCATCAACAAATCCGCAATCAACATTACATGTAGTTCCCAGTTCGCGGATAGAGCGGCTTACGACGGCAACACGGCCTATGTGTCAAATATCGCTCCGCCTCACGATTCTCTCGCGCCTTGAAAAAAACCCCGATTCTCTCGCGATTGAAGATTCGCGATCAAGAACGGATCGCGCATGGGTAAACGATTCAAAAACGATATCGCGAGAGAATGGTTTTTTTCAGAAAAGGTTCAATCGTTTTTTCTCATTTTTTCTCTCGATATCCTCGCGACTGATTCGCGAATGATCGTTTTTCAATCGAGAAAATTGAAGAAAAATCGCGACTGAAGAAAAAACGATTAATGGAAACGATCCCTAAGAGAAAGGGAGGACAAGTGTAATGAACCATCGATGAAATGTTTTATTCACACGATGTGACCAGTGGCAGAGGAATATCGCTCAATGAGAGAAAAAATAAGAATATTACCTAAACCATTCACTTCTGATATTAATATAGTCCAATCACTCCGGCTAACACATTTTGGTGGATGGACCACTAAGTGGGTCCATTGGGACGTTGGATATCCCGGTTGCTAGAATCCATTCTCATTGAATCCGATAACAGATGGTCATTCTAATTTCCAAGTATACCACCAACATCTAGCAGAGATCTACAATTAATATTTCTCCTACACGATGTGCTTGATAACATGTCGGCATAGCAATAAAAATGTCTCGAACTTTGTTCTATTTCACAAACGTTTTTTTTTCGAGCTACTTCCATTGGTTTTCATTTTTATAGAATAGGCCATGGAAATTGGAAATATTATATCAAAGCGTAGATGATCCCACAGGAAACAAGAGTACATTACATTTAAATCTAAGTTGGAACCTGTTAACTGAAAGTTCAGCTTAAAAGATCTCATCCTCCATGTCAAAACCACAAAATTTTATGGAATGTGCCACAGATGGCTCTAATCCTGAAGAATATTTCGCACTGATATCGACTTCTTTCCTTTAAGTATAGCTGATATACTTTTTGTCTTGTGGGTGGTGATAATGTTTAAATCAAATGCAAACTTACGCTGATTTTACTGATACGTTTATACATTCAGCCCTTATTCTGACATGTTCGCTAATAAGACATCAATCCACGGCTAAATGAAACTAGCTATGAAAACTGCGCTCTATCTTTGGCAAGGGTATCATTCAATACCTGTATATATACTGGTGGCGGAGGAACAGTTTTGAATTGAAATTATTTATGCGAGGAAATCGTACATATTGTAGTATTCGCAACCTTTGCAGAGACCGTTTGACCACTTTTGAACATTATACATTACATGTAGTTCTCATTTAGTGTTTTGAATCAGGTCCTACTCATACGAGACTGTGGTTGTGTATACTTTTCTTGTGCCCAAATTCGCACAGGTATCCGAGCAGGCATATTTGAAAACGATATTCCAAATCGTACAAGTTTCTCACAAGAAAGAAGACAACAGATCAGAGGTCATACTTAAAAGCCTTGATCATGACACAGCTTTATTACAAACTAATCTTGCTTGGATATGATATTCCGCTTGTAGTTTAGCCCTATCTGGTTTGATGTGGGGTGGGAGGGGGGGGGGTCCGGGTGCAGCTCCGAACTCGGAGAGGAAGACACGAGGGCTGAAACATTGTGACTTTTCCACGAATAAACGTTTCATCACGGTCTTCGTGATCAATCTAACCCATCCTGTTGCATCGTGATCTATCCTACTTCTCTTCCCGCAGCAAACAAGAAATTATTTCTTACTCATCATACAATTGAGATGAATGATGGCAACACATATTGCCACACGTAGTACCCCGAACGTGCGTAACGGAAACAATGGTTGACAGTTTTATAGATTCGTATTATACACTGTGTTGATGAGTTTGGGACCGAAATAAATATGGATAAGCTTAATATTTTTTCTTACAAGACAGATACGTACGATTATCAATTTATCTCAATATGACTATTGCTAGAGCCCATATCATCAGACACCGTGGAAACACACCTGTCAGGCTGTCAACAAAGATATACACATCGGGTTCGCAGCGCCACCAATCCGCTTGTCGGTGAACTGTCAGTGACAACATAATCAACAACTACGAAAGGGGTAGATATACTGCGACAGAATACCATGGTAATATCAGGTTAATCATAAAATACAATGAACCGTGCCTCTGATGGTTAAACATTATGTAATAATCGTGCCTTTGATGGTTAAATATTATGTAATGAGCCTTTCTGACAGGACTAGGTCCCCAGAAAACATGTGTATCATCACCCTGTGTTATGTAACAGTATTACCGACATCTGCTTCAGCGATCAAATTGGACACTTGTCTATAATTCGCTACAAAGAACCATTGTTTTAGTATGGGCCAGGCCAGACGGCGAGAACTGTAGGATATACGTTTGCTATGTAGGCCTACAGGTCTATATTCCCCGGCTCTCTATGTCTAGTCTCCTTCAGCAAGAATGTTTTAAGACCTTCAGTATTTAATATATCACGGTTACCGAACACAATACGTTTACTAGGTGCATAAATATATTTGAGCGATCTACAATTAGCACAGTAGCCTCTGGACGTATTTTCGATATGTAATGCAAGTTGGGTCTGTATGGTAGTGTTCTGTATACAAGTATTTGTGTTTCAAGTATAGCGCATCTTGCGAACATTCAACTGTAGTCACTGGACGATACACTCGAAAATATGCAATATCTTGACGGTGGGTGGTACCGTGGTTGGTAATTTTGGCAATTTTATTCAACGCATACAAAATTGTACGCAATGATATAAACTGTGACCAGGATCAAACTTTCGCAGTATTTCACTGCTATATGATCGTGATCATGAATCGCCGCTCTATTAAACTTTCGTCCACAATATGATTGCGATATCTCCATTGTCATGGTTGTTGATGTTCAAATAGATCGATAACATGTCAAATATCGGTGTTGGAAACACAGCAGTCACTCAGTGAGTATTATTTTGTCCACATTTCGAAGAGTTTTATTGATTTTATATTATATGCATTTGAAATGAATTTGTTTTCGCCAGGACTTTTTTTGCGTGTAAAAGAATTAATTACGAAACTTTACTGGCGACATACTCCTTCTACGACTCCATTACCCATGACATTCGATTCTCGGATGTACGCGATCGAAAGACCTTGCAAATACTCCATGTATACATTACTAATTTGTCATGATATTCAATTCTCGGGTATACACAATCGAAGGGTAGATAGGGTAAACTAGTTATCCTGTCTGTAGACCAGATATTTTTCACTTATGGTTAAATTGCGATAGTTATTGCATCATGGCATGTGTACATGCACTCTTTAAAATGCTGAATACGCATCTTCGTTGATCGTTCACCCCCGTCCCCCTCCCCGTCCGCACACACGTAGGCCATAAATTTGTTCGCCTAAGTATTCAGCAAGCTGCTTAAAACAGCAGAAATGCGCATTAGTCCAGTGAAAGGATTTGCATTTCTAACGTTTCGCGAGAGACAACACGTGGTATATGAAAGGTATTTGTTATATTTACTTATACCGGTACCATTTCTTTGACACGTATTCATATCCTTTTGAATATATAAACTGTCTCTACCATTTTTATAAGATGGTAAAAATCAGCGACGAACAAAAGTTACGAACCTCTGTTCCTCTAGTTATTCCAGAAATAAATGTGATAGTTGTAACATACATTGATAATAAAAAAAACCATCTTTGGTATTTCTAGTTCCCATCTCAAACCGTTTTATCGATGGAGCAACGGATGAGAATGTCGAAGGAGATTGGCGATGGTTGAACGGACAACAGGTTGATCCAGAATTTTGGATGTCAGGAAAACCAGACTCGAGAGGGTCCAGGTAGGATTATGGAACCATCGAATACACTATAGATATACCTGGCTGTATGAATGACAAGACACCGGCCACGGTATTCCCATTCATGGTATTGCTAACGGATTATTATTTTCTAATTTATCAGTCAAAAATCAGATAAATAAAAAAAATCGAAAAAGAATTCATGTTTTTCTCCCCCAGCCTTTTTGGCTCTGGTTCCTTGAGGCCATTCAGTCATTCTGGGAAGACAATGTCATTTGGAATATTCTGTGCGGTTAAATTGAATTGTCACCTATGAGTGCCCTCTAGATCTCTCAATCTAGGGTGGAATTTAGCTTGTATGTTATATCATTTTTGTAGTCGAGAAACATTAGATTGCATGATTTAAGGTTACTCAAGATTTAATG
>JAVTVY010028374.1:0-106796 GCA_036873755.1 Hanleya hanleyi
TACCTTACACCAGGTGTGGTATACATCAATGTAATACACCAGGTATGTTATATACATCGATGTACCTTATGCCAGGTACCGTGCTATATAAGCTTACTCCAATGTACCTTACACCAGGTGTGGTATACATCAATGTAATACACCAGGTATGCTATATACATCGATGTACCTTATGCCAGGTACCGTGCTATATAAGCTTACTCCAATGTACCTTACACCAGGTGTGGTATACATCAATGTAATACACCAGGTATGTTATATACATCGATGTACCTTATGCCAGGTACCGTGCTATATAAGCTTACTCCAATGTACCTTACACCAGGTAGGCTATATACATCAATGTAATACACCAGGTATGCTATATACATCGATGTACCTTATGCCAGGTACCGTGCTATATAAGCTTACTCCAATGTACCTTACACCAGGTGTGGTATACATCAATGTAATACACCAGGTATGCTATATGTCAATGTACCTTATGCCAGGTACCGTGCTATATAAGCTTACTCCAATGTACCTTACACCAGGTGTGGTATACATCAATGTAATACACCAGGTATGTTATATACATCGATGTACCTTATGCCAGGTACCGTGCTATATAAGCTTACTCCAATGTACCTTACACCAGGTGTGGTATACATCAATGTAATACACCAGGTATGCTATATACATCGATGTACCTTATGCCAGGTACCGTGCTATATAAGCTTACTCCAATGTACCTTACACCAGGTGTGGTATACATCAATGTAATACACCAGGTATGCTATATACATCGATGTACCTTATGCCAGGTACCGTGCTATATAAGCTTACTCCAATGTACCTTACACCAGGTGTGGTATACACAGGGGATGATACAGCTCTCTAATTTGGGTACCAAGGCCGGGGGTCGAGGGGGCCGCCCAGGCCCCCCGCGAGGTCCAGGGTCCTAGCGAATTTGAGCTATTGCTAGGTGTGAAAGACCAATATTTGGAAAAGAAAACTGATTTATCTAGGATCTTATTTTTCTGCAACTAATCACTTCTTCTGACAAGTCCTTCCAGTGATTGAAGTCAAATGAAACCAACCATGTTCTAAAATAACCAAGAAAAATACAGTGTCACTGTTCACTAGGTCACTGTTGTTGTTGTTGTCAAGTTCAACTGTTACAGGCTGGCCTTTTGTAAGCCATCGATTCATGCCACCGCCGGTAAATTTAAGTATTTCCGTCCGTCGTTTCTTTGACAAGCCGTAGGTAGCGCTGAATCTGTTATGGGACTTCCCGGTTGTACGTGGCCTTCCTCGACCGGTCATTGTAAACCATTATGCAAACTAGCCATGTGTGGAAATTCCAGGCCACGGGAATCTCGTTGGATCTCGTCACCTCTCGCAAGCATAGCGAGATGTTCTCGATCCACTTCCTGTTTACAAACACGTGGCTATCTGCCATCTACCGATGGTTTTCGCTGATACAGATAAGTTTAGATAATAAAAAGAAGCTAATAATCCTCTAAAACGTATATAATTTGCGCTACTCTTGGTAGAGATGGTCATTTTAACTTCGTTTTCATCCTTTATTTATTGATTTTTTTTTTTTTGCCGTCCTAATTTGGGGGTTTTTGCCATCGTAATTTGGGGGTTTTTCAATTTTCTCTAATTTGGGTACCGGTAAACGGTATGAATTTGGGCCTGTATCATCCCCTGATACATCAATGTAATACACCAGGTATGCATCGATGTACCTTATGCCAGGTACCGTGGTATATAAGCTTACTCCAATGTACCTTACACCAGGTGTGGTATACATCAATGTAATACACCAGGTATGCTATATACATCGATGTACCTTATGCCAGGTACCGTGCTATATAAGCTTACTCCAATGTACCTTACACCAGGTGCGGTATACATCAATGTAATACACCAGGTATGCTATATACATCGATGTACCTTATGCCAGGTACCGTGCTATATAAGCTTACTCCAATGTACCTTACACCAGGTGTGGTATACATCAATGTAATACACCAGGTATGCTATATACATCAATGTACCTTATGCCAGGTACCGTGCTATATAAGCTTACTCCAATGTACCTTACACCAGGTGCGGTATACATCAATGTAATACACCAGGTATGCTATATACATCGATGTACCTTATGCCAGGTACCGTGCTATATAAGCTTACTCCAATGTACCTTACACCAGGTGTGGTATATACATCAATGTAATACACCAGGTATGCTATATACATCGATGTACCTTATGCCAGGTACCGTGCTATATAAGCTTACTCCAATGTACCTTACACCAGGTGTGGTATACATCAATGTAATACACCAGGTATGTTATATACATCGATGTACCTTATGCCAGGTACCGTGCTATATAAGCTTACTCCAATATTTATAAGGTGTGGTATATACATCAATGTACCTTACACCAAGTATGCTATATACATCAATGTACCTAACCCTTATGCCAGGTACCGTGCTATATAAGCTTACTCCAATGTACCTTACACCAGGTGTGGTATATACATCAATGTAATACAGCAGGTATGTTATATACATCAATGTACCTAACCCTTATGCCAGGTATCGTGCTATATAAGCTTACTCCAATGTACCTTACACCAGATGTGGTATATACATCAATGTAATACACCAGGTATGTTATATACATCAATGTACCTAACCCTTATGTACCTTATGCCAGGTACCGTGCTAAATAAACTTACTCCAATGTACCTTACACCAGGTATGGTATATACCGGTACATCAATGTAATTTACATCAGGTATGATATACCGGTACATCAATGTATTTTACACAAAGGTATGCTATATACTCCAATTGATGTACCTTACACCAGGTATGCTATATACATGTATATCAAGGTACCTTATACCACCAGGTATGCTATATACATCAATGTACCTTATACCACCAGGTATGCTATATACATCAATGTACCTTATACCACCAGATACATGTATCCTATATACTCCAATGCACCTTACACCAGGTATGCTATGTACATCAAATGTACCTTATACCACCAGGTATGCTATATA
Organism: Hanleya hanleyi; assembly: GCA_036873755.1. Lineage (NCBI taxonomy): Eukaryota > Metazoa > Mollusca > Polyplacophora > Lepidopleurida > Hanleyidae > Hanleya > Hanleya hanleyi. The sequence goes on from JAVTVY010028374.1 coordinate 3,070, forward strand.
CATTAATCATGTACCTTACATCAGGTATGCTATATACTCCAATGTACCTAACACCACCAGGTATGCCACGGGTTGAAATGTTTCATTATGACCTAGTAGCCATTGGCCTGTAGATCAGAAATATTATACTTCTAGGGGCCAATTTTTTATGGTATAAATCGGAGGAAATAAAGTTGAAAGACAATAAAAAAAGAAAATGACAAACTGGTTTCAATGTTGTCTTTTATTTTAAATTAATACCGGTGGCAAAAACCGACGTGTATGAATCCCTGATACATGTACATGTACATCAATGTACCATACACCAGGTATGCTATATACATGTACATCAGCGGGTGGTTGGTTCGTGTTGCTTCAATGCATTTTGCTGAGAAGCAACAGGAACTTGATAATGTGATGTCTAGCACTGTAATCAGGGCACAATCCACAGTTTTTGGGAAGGGGCCTGCTGGCAACTGGTTTGGGAAATTGAAGCATAAAACAAGCTAATTTTGGGAAAAATTGCAGCTTTATTCCAACTTGGAATTCCAATTTTTGTCGCAAAACTGGCAGTGAATGCTTGTATCTTGGAAAAATGCTATCAAAATCTAGTTTTTATGTCAAATCAGTGAATGTACCTTACACCAGGTAGGCTATATACATCAATGTACCTTACACCAGGTATGCTATATACATCAATGTACCTTACACCAGGTAGGCTATATCAATGTACCTTACACCAGGTAGGCTATATACATCAATGTACCTTACACCAGGTATGCTATATACATCAATGTACCTTACACCAGGTAGGCTATATACATCAATGTACCTTACACCAGGTATGCTATATACATCAATGTACCTTACACCAGGTATGCTATATACATCAATGTACCTTACACCAGGTAGGCTATATACATCAATGTACCTTACACCAGGTAGGCTATATACATCAATGTACCTTGCACCAGGTAGGCTATATCAATGTACCTTACACCAGGTAGGCTATATACATCAATGTACCTTACACCAGGTAGGCTATATACATCAATGTACCTTACACCAGGTATGCTATATACATCAATGTACCTTACACCAGGTATGCTATATACATCAATGTACCTTACACCAGGTAGGCTATATACATCAATGTACCTTACACCAGGTATGCTATATACATCAATGTACCTTACACCAGGTAGGCTATATACATCAATGTACCTTACACCAGGTATGCTATATACATCAATGTACCTTACACCAGGTATGCTATATACATCAATGTACCTTACACCAGGTAGGCTATATACATCAATGTACCTTGCACCAGGTAGGCTATATCAATGTACCTTACACCAGGTAGGCTATATACATCAATGTACCTTACACCAGGTAGGCTATATACATCAATGTACCTTACACCAGGTATGCTATATACATCAATGTACCTTACACCAGGTATGCTATATACATCAATGTACCTTACACCAGGTAGGCTATATACATCAATGTACCTTACACCAGGTAGGCTATATACATCAATGTACCTTACACCAGGTAGGCTATCAGAGACTAATCCAGGCATTTTTGGGGGACACCGGTCGACTAGCGCGAAACCGGAAACCGCAAAACCGGAAATAAACATGCTGCACAAAACTGATGCGCAGTGGGCTTAAACAGGCTAAAATGGCGGCCCGCATGGATTTAGTCAAGAAGCATGATGCGAGTTGGAAGATTTAGTGTTTCCACCGGCTGTACACAGAAAATAATCAGTTACTTCTTCGATAAATAATGAAAATAAGACCATAAGAGTGATTTTAGGTGGTTTTGGTTTAGGATTTTAGCCGACATTCAATTTTGTTTGACAGTATTTGGGCGCGTGAATTTGGGCGCAATACCGGTATACCGGTATCAAAACACGTCTGGATTACTCCCTGGCTATATACATCAATGTACCTTACACCAGGTATGCTATATACATCAATGTACCTTACACCAGGTATGCTATATACATCAATGTACCTTATACCAGGTAGGCTATATACATCAATGTACCTTACACCAGGTATGCTATATACATCAATGTACCTTACACCAGGTATGCTATATACATCAATGTACCTTACACCAGGTATGCTATATGCCGGTACATCAAATTTTACACCAGGTACATGTATGCTCAATACATCAATGTAGCCATCAAATGTTAAACCATAATCTCTCTCTCTGTACCCATCAACACAAATGGTCAGTACCAAGTTAATGGGGCTTTAGTTGTTTAGTTACATGTATGTGTATCATGTGTACCTGGCTACAAACCTTACATCAGTATATATGTAGGTCAAGTTTTCTTTTTATGCCCCCGCCCATATTTATATGGGGGGGGGGGGCATATAGAGTTTGGTCTGTCCGTACGTACGTCCGTCTGTACGTACAAAGTTTCCGGGCAATAAATCTCCAATGGATGGACGCTTTCACTTGAAATTTTATTCACTGGTGTACATCGATAAGACCTTGAATGGGATTGCGTTTCGAGAAAATCCGCTTACAGGTGGCGCCACCACTTGATGTTAAATGAGCCTACTGGCTAGGTTAATACATGTACAAGATGGGGTTTCCGGGCGATAATTCTATAATGGGTCGACACTTTCCATTGAAATTTTGTTCATTGGTTTACAGTCATAAGACCTTGAATGGGATTGCGTTTCGAGAAAATCCGCCTACAAGTGGCGCCACCACATAGTGCTAAATGGTCCTAGCCTAGGTTAATACGTGTACAAGATGGGGTTTCCGGGCAATAAATCTCCAGTGGTTTGATGCTTTGATTTGAAATTTTTCTCACTGGTGTACAGCCATGAGACCTTGAATGGGATTGCTTTTCGAGAAAATTCGCTTGCAGGTGGCGCCACCACTTCAGGCCTTGCTTTTCGTTGAAATCTACGGGAATCCAAACAGATTCTTGTAATCCAACTTGATGGGAATCCACGGAAATCTAAAGCAGTCATTTCTATACAGGTTCACAAAATTTTGCAGGAATCTGTTGGATTCTCGTGAATTATTTTACCGGAGTGCGGCCGGGAATCAGATTCCCTGATTCCCGTGGAAAAGCAAGCCCTGTCACTTGGCGTTAAATGAGCCTACTGGCTAGGTTAATACATGTACTAGATGGGGTTTCCTGACGATAAATCTATAATGGGTTGACGCTTTCCAGTGAAATTTTGTTCACTGGTTTACAGCCACAAGACCTTGAATGGAATTGCGTTTCAAGAAAATCCGCGTACAGGTGGCGCCGCCACATAGTGTTAAATGGTCCTAGCCTAGGTTAATACATGTACAAGATGGGGTTTCCGGGTGATAAATCTCTAGTGGTTTGATGCTTTGACTTGAAATTTTTCTCACTGGTGTACAGCCATAAGACATTGAATGGGATTGCATTTCAAGAAATTCGCTTGCAGGTGGCGCCAACACTTGGCATTAAATGAGCCTACTGGCTACGTTAATACATGTACAAGATGGGGTTTCTGGGTGATAAATCTATAATGGGTTAACGCTTTCCATTGAAATTTTGTTCACTGGTTTACAGCCATAAGACCGTGAATGGGATTGCGTTTCGAGAAAATCCGCCTGCAGATGGTGCCACCACATAGTGTTAAATGGTCCTACATGTAGGCTAGGTTAATAGTACAAGTACAAGATGGGGTTTCCGGGCGATAAATCTCCAGTGGTTTGCTGCTTTGACTTGAAATTTTTCTCACTGGTGTACAGCCATAAGACCTTGAATGGGATTGCGTTTCGAGAAAATTCGCTTGCAGGTGGCGCCACCACTTGGCGTTAAATGGTCATACACTGGGTTAATACATTTACATGTACCAGATGGGGTTTCCGGGTGATAAACATCCAACGCGTTGACACTTTCACTATTAGTCACAGGGAAGATAAGCAGGGTTGTTCTTTGTAGAAAATAGATCTAACTTGGGTTACTTCCCCTGATGATTGGAATGATAAATGGGTGCTTTGCAAGACTTCACTTTGCAGATATATTACAACATTCTATCTTGCAAAACCTTGACATTCTGTGTTTATTAGAAGCACATTTCTACAGAAATGAATCTTCCTCCATGGAGACACCAGGCTGGAATTGCAAATTCCTTCCATATGACCCTCAAGTCAATTGTCATGGACTCATTATCTGTGTTAAATCATCACTGGAGATAATCTCATTTAAGATGACTTTCCTCGGTCACATGGAGATATTACAGATTTCTTTTGCCTCACCACCAAGTTCTATGAAGACGATTGTACTGGTATACAGGTCACCATCTATGTCAGACAAGAACTTCATTGCTGATATGTCAACCCTGCTGCAAGGACAAAGTCCCAACATAATCCTTGGTGACATGAATATCAATAAAGACTCTACTATGTACATGTACCATACTCTCATATTGTCACTACCAGGCTACAATCAAATCAACCACCCAACCCATATAAGTGGTTCTACTCTGGACTTAAGTCTTTGTCAGTGCTTCCATCGGTTTATCCTCGTTTCGCCTACTTTCACACCCATAAAATTACCGTTTCGCCTACTAGCATGTTTTGGGGATTACTTCACGCAATCAATGGGGCGCCGTAAATGGATTATCTCCCATTGAGTGCAGCGGTCATCGCTGGACCGTTAAACTGAACATAACTCACTCATTAGATAACTCGCAAATTTCTATGAGAGCGAACAGTTTTCACTTTTTATCATATACATGTATAAACCGTCTGTCTGTATCACTGGATCATTCATACCAAAATCGGTGCTTCAGTAATACAACATGGCGGCTCAGCAAACTCGATTGGAATTCATTACATCGAAGAGAGGTGGACAAACTGTAATGTGGAATGGGTTCAAGTACCGAGTGAATAGAAGGAAGGAAAACTGGATAACCTGGAAGTGCTGCTTCTCAGGATGTCGGGCGACATTATGCACTGTTGATAACATCTTGTCCAATGTTGGCAACAGTGTTCATAATCACCAAGTCCCCGTTTTCCATCGAGAGGTTGAAGACGTGAAAAGGATCATACGGAAAAGAGCCCGAGAGGAACTGTATATCCAACTGTACATGTATATGTTTTCATCATTATTGCCTGTATATAAATATCCAATAAATATCCATCTTTCTTAAAAAAAAGGAAACTGAATTTATAAGTCCCTTAATTTCCAGCGTGTTAATCCCGACTTTACCCGCTGGTGATCCCGACTTTACCTGCTGGTAATCCCGTATTGTTCACGATTTTCACACCTATCCTATTCTCATTTCGCCTACTCCAATTTTTTTAAATAAACAAAAGGAGTAGGCGAAACGAGAACACACGCTTCCATCCAGCCCATTCAATCCTCAGTGTATCCAACCTATTTCTCAGATCACAGTATCGTTACCTTGGCATATCCATACTAGGAATGTGAGTATATCCTCCTTTCATAACGTATGTTTTTAACTACTGTAATATGTATAACTGCAATAAATCATCAACAAACATAGAGGCCATCGTTCATAGTAAGCATAACCTCTTCACATTTGTACAAGGGATGAGGGTATTATACTTCGAGAACAGCTACCCTAAACCATTAGAAGATCTTGCCATACCCCAATGCAATACCACAAATTATTTTGTCAGCTGGTGGACAGGCATATTCCATGCATGTGCCTATACCCCAAATATCCTCCATACATCTTTTAATACAAATACCAGTAATGATTATCCACTACAATACTATTTCATGATCAACTTTTACTCGTTAGGCAGAGGCATTTATCACCTTCAGTGATAATTAATCCACATCCCATCAAATATGCTTCTCCAAAGGGGGCATACTCACTGATCTAGTTTTAATATATTCTTTTTTCATTTGAACTTTTTCATGATCACATTCCATTTGTATGGGTCGTAGCTGCTTCACAAACATGGTTTCTTAGTTTACATTTATCATTTCTGTAAAACAGTTTCAAATATTTGGGGTATGCCAATAAAAAGTTTTGGGTTGGGAACTTGTTGGTGGGTAGGTAAGGTTACCTCAAACAAAATGTATGTCAATTTTGGCCCTGTATATGCTATTTCAAATTATAAACTTGTATTCTGGACTGATTTACGCTTTTTGAATGTCTATTTGCAGTGTTGTATAGATAACAGTGAAGATATGTTACAAGTTTTGCTGGAATATGGTGCCAATGTTAATGCCAGGGACAGCGAGTTGTGGACGCCACTGCATGCCGCGGCCACATGTGGACATGTGAATCTATGCAAATACCTCATAGATGCGTAAGTACATGTACAATGTAGGATGTCAACTATTATTATTTGGATATTTGAGAAAAAAAGAGACTTGCAGAACACTTCATCGTTTGTTATTGCTTGATTTTTATTATTTTTTCTTGATTGACCAGGATTCATCCTGAATGCTTTAAGCAAAATTTAAAATTAGAAACTCCAAATCATGTGCACATGTAGATAATAGCTAACTATATTCACCCTTTGTCAGGCCAGTATTTCACAGGAGGCGACACAGACCACAACCACATCAATCTGGAAATAGCCTTGGTGCTGATTGAGCATTGGCGCAACATGCATATACAGTATGCCCAAGAATTAATCTGGTCACTGCTCGCGAAACGTTGGGTGCACCTTTCGCAAAACATTCACGAAACGTTCGTGAAAGCATGTTCATAGCTTTCGCGAAAGATAGGTCACGATCGTAACTGACGTAAAGCAATCCGCATTTGATGAGAGAAGATGGCAACATACGCGGGAGTGTTAGATCTTCGTCGCATCCCTTGGCGAATGCGGGTTAAAATTGTGTATGTTTTAGGACCACTATTCTCCATTTCATCCTTCAAGATCCGAAAGGGCCTGAAAAGGTATAGTCAGCTTCCATCACTGAAGGCAATAACTCATTCTTTTTGTGAGCGATATCGTCATTTTGAGATAGAATGTCTGCTCCGGGTTGTTTCCCCTCTTCGTAACAACTGGACACGCTCCTTATGAGCGGCTGCCTGACGCCATGTTTTAGATTGGGCTTCATACATGATACAGCTCCAGGCATCAGTACATACGATCTCAATTTTTCGTGAATCACGGCTTGCATCATAGACTGATGAGGAAAACCGGTACGTCGTCGTGATTTTATATTTGAATACATTCACAAAGTTTAGTATAGGGACCTAATTAATGCCACTAAAAACAAAAACACACAAGCAAATGAAAAAGAAATAGTTGATGGACAAGAATATAAACAATTTACGACATGTATTCCCTCAAACATCGTTCGCGTTTTCCTTTCGTGAAAGGTTCAATTCCAACTTTTTTTCGCGAAAGGTATGATGAAAGGGACTGGCGAATCGTTCGCGAACAATTCGCCACATCTTTCGACCACCCCTCGCGAATTTGACCAGTTTAATTCTTGGGTGTACTGTAAATGTGGTTTTTGATCTGGCTGTGGTGGTGACACATGCTGTGGGAATAGCATCACAGAATAAAGAAGGATCTATTTCTCAGTGTTGTTGTAGTTTGTTGATGTTGACTGTTTTGTCGCGTGCTGTTGAAATTGGCCTACGGTAATTCCCCTAATAATTCAATCACAGGAAGTTCACTTTTCAGCCATGCTATTCAAAAACAGAGAAAAAGTAACATTCCCATTCTTCATTCAAATTGAAGAAAAGCCATATAATGACAAAAGGTGACACTTTGTAGCTAGCATCATGAATAATATTTCTACATATTAGCTGTTTTTGCTGTACCTCCAGTGATCAAATTATTAGGGGAATTACCATACACTTTGAATCTATATTGCACGTACTTAATATCCATGAACAAAAAACTGATCAAGCCTTAACAGTTACAGATAAGACTTTCGTTGTTTAACTCATTCAGTACCGAGCGTCATTTCTGGCCTCAGTTCCAGTAGCTCCACAGCTGAGTCTCAATGTGTGCAGTGCACAAATGTCCATCACAGAAGCTGTCGACCAAAACTTCATTTCAAAAATATTTTGTTTATGAAAGTGAATAAAATTTGAAACTTTATATCTCCATGAAATACACAAGCATCAGAAATTGTGTTTGTGTTATTTGTGTATGCTACAAGATCGGTCAGAGATGAAGCTCAGTTTGCTAACTAATAAATACAAAACAAACACAGCAGTTTGTGATAAGGTCATTTATTATAAATGACAGAGCAGGTCAAAGAAATAATGACCGACGAGTAATGGGGGCATATACCAATGAAATAATCCAATAAAGTGTCAAGATCAAGACATGCCCCCAAAGAGAGAAATTTTGAATAAAGTTTGTACCCAGCAAAGGTGGGGGCAGAAAAAGGGCCGAAAAAGGGAAATAACAGAAAAATCTGGGTGGGTGGAGAGGGTTTTTCCAGTACCAATAACGGTGAATAAATTTTGCGTCTTCTCAGTATGGCATCCAGCATCTAAAAGGCTGAACGAATGCTGATGCAATCGATTGTTGCTATGGGTACCTCGTGCAAGGGTGTCTAGGTGCAGCAGAACAAGGTTAGGGGCAGATAACTCTAAGTGTACATACACAAATATCATTATCTGGCAATAATTTTTATTTGTGTATGCTACAAGATCGGTCAGAGATGAAGCTCAGTTTGCTAACTAATAAATACAAAACAAACACAGCAGTTTGTGATAAGGTCATTTATTATAAATGACAGAGCAGGTCAAAGAAATAATGACCGACGAGTAATGGGGGCATATACCAATGAAATAATCCAATAAAGTGTCAAGATCAAGACATGCCCCCAAAGAGAGAAATTTTGAATAAAGTTTGTACCCAGCAAAGGTGGGGGCAGAAAAAGGGCCACAAAGGATAACAGTGTGAAGCTGTTATCACGCCCCACCCGAAATCTCTGACCAATCTTTCACAGATAAAAGTGCTGCAGGGGAAAAGGGATATCGATAAAGTAAACATACATGTTCAGGCGAAGAACCGGGAGCAGTCTTTGCTGGACTCCTGTGGAGCAACTACTGAAACATCAACAGAAATACATGAAGAGATAATGCAATCACTAGCATGTACCAAGAGATCAAGCAAGTTGGTAAAATTTGGTAGCCTATGAAAAAGAGATAATTTCAATCAATGAAAAACATTAGGAACAAGAACAAAGCAACAGTATCACATCAATGAAATCGTATTTTACAAAATGAGTAGACATGTAAAGCAGGCACTACTGTCCTTCCATATCTACAATATGTAGCCATAGACATTCAATCTATATAACATATGCAGTGTGTAACATGAATTGGAGGTGTACAGTAAGGTAAGGGCCACGAGATCAGGCAGTGCTGACATCTCTTCTGTATCCATTACCCTTTTTGAAACCACAATCAGGCAAACCTGATTACGATACACAGGTTAGCAAGAGCAGGCAATGCTGGACTCTTGCAAGAAGAATATCAAATGTGTGGGGAAAGACACATGAATATCTAGGTGAGAGGTTATAATTTCTGTAAAAAAAAAACTGGACACTTATTTGAGTCAGATAAATTCTTAGAATATATGAATTCTGATATAATGTCTCAAAGCATCAGACTTCCAACGCCCCAATTTTCTTACAACTGCTTCAGGGACCCCCTGTGACACAGCTGTCGTTGCTGCCCCAATCCTGAAGCTGTGACTTTTGTATAAGTGAGGATCTAATCCAACAAATTTTAGGACAGATTTGAGGACTTTTGTAAAGTATGCATAGGAGACCGGTGTATGATCACTGAACTGAAAAAGAGGACCAGAGGCATGTCGAGAGAAATTCAAATAATGCTGAAGAGCCCTCACTGGACATAATGTTGGGTCCTGATACAGTGGAATACTTATGGTCACAGGGTGCATGTCACTGTGTTTGAAATGTTTCAGAATAAGCGTTAGGCCGATAACATGAGTGGAACTGACCTGAAAGTCAAGGTCTTTAACCTGTAGGACATGTTCGATTTTGTTAGTTTGAGATACCGTGAATTCCCCAACGCGGAGGAAAGCATGAAAGGCAATCAAAAACATGGCTTTGAACATGGATTTCTGAAAATATGCAGGCAATACCTTATCCACTGAACTCACCAGTTTTTTAAGAATTGGCAAAGTAATGGGCATCCGTATATCCTGTGTGGATTTAAGATTTTGTACACCCTTCAGAACTTTACAAAGGAGAAAGTTATTGGTGACATCCCCTAAACCCTCTAGTTTGTGGACAAAATTAATGGCAGATATGTAAGAGTGAATGGTGGAAGAACTGAGATTCTGAGTGAAAAGGAAAGCAACGTAATTTGCCAGCACTATCGGAGTGGCTGGGAAAACTTGAAGACCTGGGTAATTCTTGTTGTGGAAGGATAAAAAATGGATAAGCATGCGGCGGTAGGAGAGGACTGTGCTGTTAGAAATCGAAGAACGAAGCAAATGTGTTACTATAGGTTGTAAATCTGTGCAGGAATTTCCACTGGGTTGTTGGACAGCCAAGGTGCTAGGGATTTCGCCTCCTGGAAACGGAAACGAGACAGGTGATCGGCTAAGATATTATGCCTACCCGAAATATGCTTTGAACGAAAATACACGTTATGGCGCAGAGAGGCTAATACTAGTCGTCTAACAAGTTTCATTATAACTTTTGACTTGGATGATGTTTGATTAATAATATCCACCAAGGCCGCATTATCAGTCATGAAAATGATCTTGTGGTTAGCCAGTTTTTCACCCCAAATCTCTAAAGCTAAGACAATGGGGAAAAGCTCTTTGGCTGTTATATGCAAATCCTTAGTATCAGATTTCCAATCACCAGCAAACCATGAACTACCAAGGATGGCGGCAAAACCTCCATGCACGGATGCTGCATCAGTATAGAGGCGGATTGTGTCCGAAGAAAGCCAGTCCGAAAACAGAAAACATAGTTTTCCATTAAACTCCATTAAAAATTGTAGCCATGCCTCCATATCTGCACGCGCCTCAGCATTGAGGCGGACATGGTAGTGAGGTTTTGCCACTCCAATGGTCAAATCTTGGAGACGCCGCAAAAATGCCCTCCCAGGTACGACTACTGAGCAACAGAAATTTAGGTAACCCAACATAGATTGGAGCTCTACAAGCGTGATTTTCTGTTTGTGACGATATTTGTTTAACATCTCACGAGCCTTAGCTAGCTTATCTTGGGGCAAACGTGCCATCATTCTGTCCGAGTCTAGTTCTATGCCATATATTGGAATAACTGTCTGAGATCTTACAGTTTTTGAATGTTTGATTGGAATTCCTAGGTATTGACAAAGGGATATAAAATTGTCAAGATCCTGGCTGCACTTGTTGGAGTTAGCAGGGGCTACAAAGAAAAAATCGTCAATCAGGTGGGACATACCAGACACTTTGAAATGATGAGACAGCACGCGACAAAACAGTCAACATCAACAAACTACAACAACACTGAGAAATAGATCCTTCTTTATTCTGTGATGCTATTCCCACAGCATGTGTCACCACCACAGCCAGATCAAAAACCACATTTACAGTACACCCAAGAATTAAACTGGTCAAATTCGCGAGGGGTGGTCGAAAGATGTGGCGAATTGTTCGCGAACGATTCGCCAGTCCCTTTCATCATACCTTTCGCGAAAAAAAGTTGGAATTGAACCTTTCACGAAAGGAAAACGCGAACGATCGTTTGTTATTGCTTGATTTTTATTATTTTTTCTTGATTGACCAGGATTCATCCTGAATGCTTTAAGCAAAATTTAAAATTAGAAACTCCAAATCATGTGCACATGTAGATAATAGCTAACTATATTCACCCTTTGTCAGGCCAGTATTTCACAGGAGGCGACACAGACCACAACCACATCAATCTGGAAATAGCCTTGGTGCTGATTGAGCATTGGCGCAACATGCATATACAGTATGCCCAAGAATTAATCTGGTCACTGCTCGCGAAACGTTGGGTGCACCTTTCGCAAAACATTCACGAAACGTTCGTGAAAGCATGTTCATAGCTTTCGCGAAAGATAGGTCACGATCGTAACTGACGTAAAGCAATCCGCATTTGATGAGAGAAGATGGCAACATACGCGGGAGTGTTAGATCTTCGTCGCATCCCTTGGCGAATGCGGGTTAAAATTGTGTATGTTTTAGGACCACTATTCTCCATTTCATCCTTCAAGATCCGAAAGGGCCTGAAAAGGTATAGTCAGCTTCCATCACTGAAGGCAATAACTCATTCTTTTTGTGAGCGATATCGTCATTTTGAGATAGAATGTCTGCTCCGGGTTGTTTCCCCTCTTCGTAACAACTGGACACGCTCCTTATGAGCGGCTGCCTGACGCCATGTTTTAGATTGGGCTTCATACATGATACAGCTCCAGGCATCAGTACATACGATCTCAATTTTTCGTGAATCACGGCTTGCATCATAGACTGATGAGGAAAACCGGTACGTCGTCGTGATTTTATATTTGAATACATTCACAAAGTTTAGTATAGGGACCTAATTAATGCCACTAAAAACAAAAACACACAAGCAAATGAAAAAGAAATAGTTGATGGACAAGAATATAAACAATTTACGACATGTATTCCCTCAAACATCGTTCGCGTTTTCCTTTCGTGAAAGGTTCAATTCCAACTTTTTTTCGCGAAAGGTATGATGAAAGGGACTGGCGAATCGTTCGCGAACAATTCGCCACATCTTTCGACCACCCCTCGCGAATTTGACCAGTTTAATTCTTGGGTGTACTGTAAATGTGGTTTTTGATCTGGCTGTGGTGGTGACACATGCTGTGGGAATAGCATCACAGAATAAAGAAGGATCTATTTCTCAGTGTTGTTGTAGTTTGTTGATGTTGACTGTTTTGTCGCGTGCTGTTGAAATTGGCCTACGGTAATTCCCCTAATAATTCAATCACAGGAAGTTCACTTTTCAGCCATGCTATTCAAAAACAGAGAAAAAGTAACATTCCCATTCTTCATTCAAATTGAAGAAAAGCCATATAATGACAAAAGGTGACACTTTGTAGCTAGCATCATGAATAATATTTCTACATATTAGCTGTTTTTGCTGTACCTCCAGTGATCAAATTATTAGGGGAATTACCATACACTTTGAATCTATATTGCACGTACTTAATATCCATGAACAAAAAACTGATCAAGCCTTAACAGTTACAGATAAGACTTTCGTTGTTTAACTCATTCAGTACCGAGCGTCATTTCTGGCCTCAGTTCCAGTAGCTCCACAGCTGAGTCTCAATGTGTGCAGTGCACAAATGTCCATCACAGAAGCTGTCGACCAAAAGTTCATTTCAAAAATATTTTGTTTATGAAAGTGAATAAAATTTGAAACTTTATATCTCCATGAAATACACAAGCATCAGAAATTGTGTTTGTGTTATTTTTATAATTATATACATGAAATTATGCATGCAAATTTCATGAAAACATGTTTTTATCTGTTTGAAAAAAATGCTTCAACAAAAATAACATCGAAATTGTCATGGTCTGGTTTCAGATGTACGTAATCTCTGGCTGGTAAAATTTATAGCTGATTGTAGTATCCATTCCCAGGATAAAGATGATAATTTCCTCAATTTATTTCATCCACATATAACTTATAAATTAACGTTTTTATCTGGTAGAAATTCCGTTGATAGTGATTATATTACACGCAAAATAATGAAGCAGAAGTGTTTTTTTTCTCGTCTGATTCAATCGCGTCCGTGCTCCGTTTCCCTGAACCGATTTCAATGAATGACGTATCATTGTAAAGCCCATTCATTCAGCTTTCTTCTCGTAGTAGAATCACCATCGGATGGCCAGTGAAACGAAAGATTTGATTGGATTGAAAACAGTGTTCACGAAACGATCTTTCTGATAAGCCCGCTGTTTTGGGCAAGTGGATTGGATAAGAGCGTTTACGTCACAAGGCGAGCCAATCGGGTTGCCTCATTCATCGCGGGTTTGTTTGGGGAAATCAAAACAGAAAATGGAGGGAAATTCTGACAAGTTGGTGTCGGACAATAGCGAAATATTTGGGAAATAAATTTACCAAACGTATACGATCGTAGGAATTCTCAACAATGGATATATACCTGTACCTTGACAGAAAATTTGACAGAAAATATCTCGTGAATTCGTCGGATTTCTCAAGGAATCGTATGATTCTTCCAGGTATTTGAACATTTGCAAATGTCTGTCGAAACGGCGCGATGTTCTCACAGATCTCTTCTCGGATTATAGTTTTATTTCGTTATATTTTTCATTCAATACGAAAATGCTTTATATATAATCGGATAGATAGCGATCTTATCTTTCGATATATGTATGGTTTACGTGATATTTCTTCCTGAACAGACCAGGAAAATAAGAATTCCAACGGTGGTGTATACGGCCGACTTCATTTTGGAAATTTTCGTGATTTTATTTTTTATCTGCGTTTTCAAACAACGATCTTGAAATAATTTCTCTGTTAGTCAAATCCAAATTTCAGAAATTGTTACGTGAGAAAATAAGCTTCGTAAACATATAGGCCTTTAATTACATTTGACAATGCTTAGATATGAAAATTCTATTTTCCCACGACAGTTATGATTTGCGCCATATGGCGTCATGGGGTTGAGGAGGCCCAAATCTGCGACGCCAAATGGCGCTTACGGTACCGAATGAGTTAACACACATACATGCATCGTTGATCCTCAACATCATCAACAATCACATTGATCCTCAACATTACCAACAATCACATTGATCCTCAACATTACCAACAATCACTTTTAAATCTGTACATTCTCAGTTCAGTATTAATTCTATCTGAGTCTGCAGCCTTCACACAGTGCTAGTCTCTATGGAAGGGGAATGGTGCCAAAATTAATCCTCTAAGAAGGATGCTCCAATGGGAATGTCTAATCAGTGACCGCTGTAAACTATTATATGTGCATGTAATCATACTGTGACACATTCATTCTCCAGACACACTAGATAGTACATGAATACACACAATGTATATTCATGATCAGTATTCATTAGAGAGCTATTTTATTACACCCTCATCTGAATTAAGAGGAAATCTGATAGCCTTAGGCACCTGGGGGTAGGAAGAATTAGAATAGAATTAATCACCACTTTTATCCAGTATTTCATTACAATTAATCACCACTTTTATCCAGTATTACATTACAATTTAGGCAGCCTTTCACCTCTAGTGGATATCCACTGGAGGATAAAGACTGATCGCTTCAATGCTGTTTATAAATCATAGATGTATTGACTGGCAGGCACTAAATACATACATGTATCATCTCAAGAGAATCTACATACCGGTACATACATTTGGTTCAATCTGATAGGGTGTAAAGTATTGAATGCCCTATTTCTCTTATCCCTAGAGCCATTTTTCGCCATGGCCGCTTTTTCAATTGACAGTTTGATGGACTGGATGTCTGTCCATCTGTAAAATATGTATATAAATTTGATTCTCTCCAGATAAGTAGATACATGTACCTTCTTACAGTTGATGCACACATGGTTAGACGACTGGTTAGTTGTACCTTCTCTCCATACATTTAAAGTAGCTCAGCATTAAACAAAATGACCATTTGCTCAAGTTTTGGTACTGTTACGAATCAGATGTATGTCAACATGTTTAACGTGGTTTTATAACATGTAACGTGACATCACAATCTATACTGAAATTGGACGTACAAACAATGTAAGAGAAAATGACATGGATTTTATGCTGTGTTCATATTGCAATTGAGTTTTATAATAACAACACTACATCAAGAGATATCTGTCAGGTTTAAAACAGTGAAAAGTAGTAAAAATTCTCAAAATGGCCTAATCATTGACAGTATTCCATTTGTCTGTCTGATAAATTTGTTGTCTGTGCGATGTCTTCAGTTCCTGGTTATGAATTGTTACCAAACTTTGCTTATACTGTACCCATGAGTAAAGAAGGAACCCAATGATTTTGAGGTCAATAGGTCATGCAAAGGTCAAGGTCAATGCAGCCTGAAATAGTTGAAATTATTGATGTCCAAGCTATAATTTTGTGCAGAGTTGCACTATGCAACCAAATTTTAGGTATACCTTGAACACCTGGCAACGAAGAAACCTTTTGAGATCTGTCTGTACATTCATCATGACCATCTGGCTGTCTATTAACCTGCCCATATCTCCACATCTATTGTTACCAAACTCTGGTTATCCCAAACTTGGAGGAAACACCAGAAACATGTTGATTTTTTTGTCAAGGTCAAGTGTCAAACAAGAAAATATTATTTCGCATCAAAAGTGTTCATGTATATTTTCAAGTCCATACCATAATTTATATGGGGTCGCAATATTAAATCTGACCAACTTTGAAGTTCCATCTGTAAGGTTTTACTTGTAGTTCATAGCATACATGTACGTATACCTGGGCATATGTTTGGTTTCTTTGATCTGTTTATTCATTAACCTATATACATGTAGATATCAGCCTGTAAATAAAGTAACAATTTTCTGTACTTATCCTGGTGTGTTCATCACAGCTAATGGCCTGTATCAGTAAATCATCATGGTGTAGGTACTTATAATCCTGGTGTGTTCATCACAGCTAATGGCCTGTATCAGTAAATCATCATGGTGTAGGTACTTATAATCCTGGTGTGTTCATGACAGCTAATGGCCTGTATCAGTAAATCATCATGGTGTAGGTACTTATAATCCTGGTGTGTTCATCACAGCTAATGGCCTGTATCAGTAAATCATCATGGTGTAGGTACTTATAATCCTGGTGTGTTCATCACAGCTAATGGCCTGTATCAGTAAATCATCATGGTGTAGGTACTTATAATCCTGGTGTGTTCATCACAGCTAATGGCCTGTATCAGTAAATCATCATGGTGTAGGTACTTATAATCCTGGTGTGTTCATGACAGCTAATGGCCTGTATCAGTAAATCATCATGGTGTAGGTACTTATAATCCTGGTGTGTTCATGACAGCTAATGGCCTGTATCAGTAAATCATCATGGTGTAGGTACTTATAATCCTGGTGTGTTCATGACAGCTAATGGCCTGTATCAGTAAATCATCATGGTGTAGGATCAGCCTTGGGCTATGAATATTAAAGTTTGCTGTAATATTATTATTAATTCTTTGGAGTGAAAACTTTGCTAATTGTACTAAATGATATTTCTGGTTGTCTCTGTGATGATGAATAAGTGAGTAAAGTAAGCAGGCAATTCTATAATCACTGATTAGCCTTGGGGTAAACAAACTCAAAGGTGAAAGAGGAAGTACTGGTACTGGTATCTTATTTGCATAGTCTGCTTCTAGGAGTAAATGTAAAGGTAGTTCATTTACTGGGGCACCAGAGGGTGTGCACAGTCCATACCAGAGGGTGTGCACAGTCCATACCAGAGGGTGTGCACAGTCCATACCCGAGGGTGTGCACAGTCCATACCAGAGGGTGTGCACAGTCCATACCAGAGGGTGTGCACGGTCCATACCAGAGGGTGTGCACAGTCCATACCAGAGGATGTGCACAGTCCATACCAGAGGGTGTGCACAGTCCATACGAATAATACACTTCAGGGTAATCCCTGGTTTATTGCAGTTGATTTAGAACTGCTGAAATGTATGAACAGACATGCATGTATTAAGAGACAAAGAGAGAATTAAGGTTTAACAGATTCAGATTTACACTCAGAAATAGTGACCTATACTTCATGATATTGTGATAGCAAATATCTAATCATTCATGTGTATCACAGAATATGTATGTATGTATACCAGGTACATGTACGCTAGCATTGTTAGGTAACATTTGGATCCTGTGAACAGATATGAATATAGGATGGAATATTATGGAGATCTATAAATATTATTTCTTGTTCAGTAACAGTACACTAATAGAAATTGAATACTTTTATACATGTATATTGATATGAGCTTTAAATTTACTCTACCGTACCTCTCTTGGAAGATAAAATCTGTATGCGGGTAGTATCTTCCAATGGTATTACATAAATTCATATAGAAAAAGTTTTCAATTCATCCCATGTTATACATGTGAAACACCATTCAGAGCGTTGAAATGTTAACATTGTTTGCACCTGAAACTGACCATAGTTGTGAAATGTGAAGCCAGTTCAGTAGATATTCAGCTGTCTGTCTGGTTGAACTTGCTATACCTTGACCCAAGTGTCGCTCCTGTATGGGGTAGACTGCCCCAGGGAGCTGGGATTTGTTTACCTGGTCTAAATGCAGCCATGAATAAACTCAAATATTGTTTTTGCTGCCCAACAAACCCCATCTCAACCCTGTGTAAGGGGATTAGATGTGTAGACATCAATTAAGTCAATATGGTCTGAAATGGAAGCATGGCAGTTGTTCTATTCTGGCCTGCAGACGGAGTTAATATTCAAGACTATACATGTACATATCATCAATTACTGGCTATGTATATCTAGCATTAGGGTTAGATGATAAAGCTTTCACTTGTTCCTATATCTGTATACATCTATGTTAATTATGACCATAAAGCTAGGTCATGTAGGTAAAGTTAATTGTGGATGGTGAAATACAATAAAGTTGTAGTGATTCACACCTTCATGGAGCCTGAAGCGCCATATTCAGTTAAAAAATTCTGAATTGGAATAACAAACCTGGTCAAGATAAACTGAGACCTTTCGAGATGAGATATTTTAATATTGATGTTACTTACTATTAAAGAATTCCTCTCAAATGATTGGACATGTAACCCCTGACACACTCAGGAAAGGTGCCCAGAGAGAGTTACATCTGTATCGTGCTCATGTCCACAATATCTGCTACATGTAGTACAAATAAACTTCAATCAGTTTGATGACCCACCAAATTGAGGAGAATGAAAAATAGATGTTCTTATGGGAATGTAACTGAATGTCTGGAGAAAAGCACCATTGATACATGTAGATTATTTACTCAGCATTGATAGATTATTTACTCAGCATTGATAGATTATTTACTCAGCATTTCAGGATATTGCTGTGGAGACTACATCTTTGATTTGATTTAAATTTATTTGACCTCCCACCTGGAGTACATGTACATGTAGCAGACAGTCTGTCTGGTTTGGGGTATAATCTGGTTTGGTATTAATTGATTTGATATAAATTTGACATCACTCCTGGAATAGCAGACGGGCTTGAGCTTTAACAGGGAAGTCAGTCTGGTTTGGGGTAGAATTTATTTATTTGTACATCACTCCTGGAATAGCTGACAGACTTGTGCTTTAACTCTTTGCTACTTGCAGATAGTCTCGTTTGTCAGCCTTGTATGTTCGGATAAATGCATGCGAGAGGATTTTGTTATAGACAGTCTTTTTTTGAAGCAATATATTTGCATGTAGCTTGATTGAAACCCCGCTAAATATATATATTTTCAGAAAGCCCATACTTTAATTAATCTGTCCTTCAAAATATCTGCCCATTTGTGTCTAAAATAAAACCAGACCAGGCGAGAAAATAAAATAAACAACAAAAAAATCTCTGATTTCGACAACATTACCGTGAGTGTATGTCCCAGCCAAATGATAGTTTCCATAAAAAATCTCTTCACGATTCGCCCAATTCAACCGGACGATCGTGCTAAAATACCAGTGCATCGTCCGTGTGGGTTTTAATCCGATATATAAATCCGAGAAACCCTTTATTTCCATTGTAAATCCAACAGTCGGCTCGCTAAAGTTTCAACGGAGCCATTTTCTATGGCGAGAAATTCACTCGGCACTGAAGACCGACACACAGACAGGCAGCCGGCCAATCGCTGCCATTGTCTCACACGACTCAACTAATCGGCTTCGCGATACTAACAGAGCCCGGTCGAGGTCAATTTGGTCACGCTATCAAAGAATGATGACATCTCTATCCAATCAAATCCTTCGTTATCCAATCCTATCCAATCAAATCACTCATCACAGGTCGAAAGAGCCGGAAATGACCTTTAAAATGAAACCAATATCTCTAACATTCTACCGCGGGAAATGGGATTTCGATAGCGTTGAAAATGGTCAAAAAATGACAAATTCTTCGCCGATTTTCTCAATTTTCACCACAAGGAAGGTACGTCTTCAATAAAATAAACCTGTTATACGTTTATTGCATGATTTACAATAAAATTTGAACGTATATTGTCGACTATTTCCTTGTCCAACGATGTGGACTACCGACGACCTCTCACTTGACGAACATTTCACTGTGCGGCGATTTTTTTACGTGGTCGTCAATTGCAGCCGGTTTCGGCCGTTATGGGTATATATGATGCCGGCCGGTTTGGCCGGTATAAGTACGAAAGGGTTAACA
The DNA here is from genome assembly GCA_036873755.1 of Hanleya hanleyi. Lineage (NCBI taxonomy): Eukaryota > Metazoa > Mollusca > Polyplacophora > Lepidopleurida > Hanleyidae > Hanleya > Hanleya hanleyi. Next base: position 23,396 of record JAVTVY010028374.1, read on the forward strand.
GGGAAGTCAGTCTGGTTTGGGGTAGAATTGATTTATTTGTACATCACTCCTGGAATTGCAGACGGACTTGTGCTTTGACAGGGAAGTCAGTCTGGTTTGGGGTAGAATTGATTTATTTGTACATCACTCCTGGAATAGCAGACAGACTTGTGCTTTAACAGGGAAGTCAGTCTGGTTTGGGGTAGAATTGATTTATTTGTACATCACTCCTGGAATAGCAGACAGACTTGTGCTTTGATAGGGAAGTCAGTCTGGTTTGGGGTAGAATTGATTTATTTGTACATCACTCCTGGAATAGCAGACAGACTTGTGCTTTAACAGGGAAGTCAGTCTGGTTTGGGGTAGAATTGATTTATTTGTACATCACTCCTGGAATAGCAGACAGACTTGTGCTTTGACAGGGAAGTCAGTCTGGTTTGGGGTATAGTCTGGTTTGGTATTAATTGTATGTTATTCGTTAGTCACTCCTTGCAAATTGTAAACAGTACTGCAGACATATGTATGTAGGCACTTATTATAATACTTCCAATGACAGATTGATCATGCCTTGCAAAATATTCATGAAACTGCTGAATCCACCTTTTGCACATTATTGAGCGGACAAATTTCACTTTGCGCTATCTTTTAACCAAGGAAAATATTTTGAAATGGTGATAACTGACATAATTTTATACATATGTACTATATTTTCCCCAGTATTTAAAGAAACTGTCATTCTTCTTAGAATATTGTATAATTTGGCAACTTCAAAATAATCTCCTGAGTTAAAAGATAGGACAAAGTGAAATTATACGAACCAGTAGCTGATCAGCTGAAGTCGCAGGTCACTGAGCAGACAGGGTCTTCTTTGTTCTATCTTTGTGCAAAAGGCGGATTATTTTGGTGTCAACAATCTTGTGTATATTTTATTTTCCAAAGCAGAATAGCATGCCTCCTTTTAATGGCTTGCATAACAATGACTGAGAGATTAATTGATTTGTTTCTTGTTTTTGTTTTGCAGTGGAGCAGAGTTATTGGCAGTGAATGCAGATGGCAATATGCCTTACGATATCTGTGAGGATGAATTCACCTTAGATTACATCGAGTCTGAGATGGCAAAGAGAGGTACATTTACAAACTTGTCTAATTGTAAAATCAGTAAATAAGCAAAATTAGTCAATATTTACAGAAGTGGGTCCCAACTCATACCAGAGAAGGATATTTACTCGCATTTTGTTCGCAGATGTGACATTTACTTCGACCCACCTGTGCCAGACAATTTACAGAGAATTTGGTGTCATCCTCTGGATTAAATGTCTGGCTTTTGGTTACATGGAACAAGAAAATAATTGGATGTATCCTGACAATTAGGAATAAAATGGCAGTAAAACTTGAGAGAACAGACCGAAGTGAGCACTCGCTCCATAGACCTGACGGACATGCATCATTCGTGCTGGTATTTAAAATTGTGTTGCCTTGAACATTCAATAATAGTCAAGTTTAGAGCACCGTAAACTTCTTGATGCAGCTGTTAACCCAAGTTAAGAGAAACATAAACAACTCAATGCAGCTGTTAACCCAAGTTAAGAGAACCATAAACAACGTGATGCAGCTGTTAACCCAAGTTATAGCACTGTAGACAATTAGGTACAGCTCTGTAGTTTGAGATAGCACCTGAGGTTTTTATAATTATGGTACATCATATGTAAGTATCATGTATATGGCTTATGGCATCTGTCACAATCTGAGCCATCATCATCTTGGCAATGATCACGTGATAACTGAAAATTACATGTAGATCTTGTTTCTGTTCAAATATCTCGAAACCTTTCCAGGCTGTTGTCTAGCACCAAAGTACTTTATTAATTCAGTGCTGAAAAAATTTAATCCATCCCAACACAAAATTGCAAGTGACCTGCGAATAGTTGTATGCTATGGTAATTCCCTTAATAATTCAATCACAGGAAGTTCACTTTTCAACTCTGTTATTCAAACACAGAGAAAAAGTAACCTTCCCATTCTTCATTCAAATTGAAGCAAAGTCCTATAATGACAAAATGGGGCACTTTGTAGCTGGTGCGATAAAGAATATTTCCAGATAAAAACCATTTTTGCTGCACTTCCGGTGATCAAATTAATACATGTAGGGGAATCACCGTATACAATTTTTGTTTTAATAAAAATTTTCTACTCATGATCTGAAAATGTAGTAACCTTTGAAACAAAAATTATTGATTTGCGATAAATGCTTTCTTTTCTGTCCATCCTTCCATAATGCTTAAGCTTGTCTGGTGGTATACATATATTGAGTTATGCAGATTTGCAGACCTGTGTGTTAGATCATGAAATGAAGCAGTCTATTGATTTTGTGATCAATGGTCAAGGTCACATTACATGATTTTGTGATAAATGGTCAAGGTCACATTACATGAAAAACAACCGTATTTTGTGGTATACTGTAATGATCTACAGTACACAGAAATGTTGACCATTCCATCATTCAAAGAGGTCAAAAGGTCAACTTCTTGATGTCCTTATATACAGCTTTGTTTTGAGATATTTTATGTTAAAATATGTAGGCCTAATTGGTACATGTCCAGCTAAATGCTGCACACATGGTGTCCAGAGCATACAAGGGATTGATCTAGGATGTCATTGTGCACATTCTTGCATCCTCCTTTTGGATAAGAAAAGTTGATCTTTTAATGGGCCATTCTGTAGTTATGGTGTGACATTCAGATGCTGTACAATAACGAGGTACGGCTTATAGGATTGGACACACCGGTTCTCGTCGGATCACGAAGTTAAGCAACGATCAATACTTGGATGGGTGACCGGGTGCTGTACTGGCTGGGCTGATCAGTGTCCAGGGTAGTAGGATCTGTGAGCACTCTTGTGTTATGGCACATGTAGGCATCGTCGCGATATGACTGAAACAGGGTTGAAAACGACGTTAAACCCTACTACTCGCTCACTCACCCCTGTACAATAACGAACAGTACAGGTGGAGGTTCTTTGGCCTATGTAATGCCACTGATGGTGTGTGCAGAATAAACTTGGATGGCTAAAGTGTGATCTTAAACTAACAGATTCACTCCATATTATTTTCAAACACAATTGAATGCCAACATCTGATGTTTGCAATGTTATTTCAACAAAGCATCTCTTTCAGGTCTTTGTATCCTCGTTTTGGATGAAGAAAAGAAAAGTTGATCTTTTTATGGAGTACGATTTGAGTCCATTGGATGACAGGAATGAATCTTAATTTTGATCTGCCAGTAAACCTCATTGAATATCAATACAATTCTAGAGGAACTGGAGCAACTCTTTGTGTGTTTATTGTGCAGCCTAATGAATTCATAGGGTAAGGATGAGCTTAACGTAAGCTGTACATTCCCAGTATTGCAGACTTTCTTGTATGATAAAAGGCTAACACGATAAAAGCTCATTGAGTTTCGGCTTGAGGTTATGAAATTTGTATTCTATGGACTGTAAATAGAACTAATGGGTGTGTGTTGTTGATGTTGTATGTTTGTTCGCTCACAGGTATAACTCAGGACGAGATAGATAACACTAGGTTGAGTACAGAAACACAGATGCTTAATGATTTAAAGGAGCTGGCAGCTGAAGGCGGGAGTTTAGACTTTACAGACAGAAGTAATGCTAGCTTGGTAAGTTATGATGAGGCTGTATACATGATGTATAAGCTCTGCACAGTGCACTGTCTCTACAACATGATACTTTATTGATATCCCACTGCTACATCATCAGGGCCGTATCCAGAGATTTTTTGGGCATACCGGTATTCGACGTTGTTGTTGTTGTTGGACGTAAATTTGATGTTTGTTGCTGCTGCACAAAAACCACGGAATCTCCGATGCTGTTGACTTAAATCAGGGTTTATTGGATCCTCGAAAATACCAGTTCAGTGCTTTAATCAGTGCCAGGGTGTATATTTTCCCGTTTTCCCGTAATCCTGTTCTCTCAAACACGTGGCCGTTGTTGTTGCCACCAATATAGCGCATTCCCCACACATCGGTTGTTCTCAAGTTTTTGATTGCTGTAGGAAGACCAGGTGAAAACCACCGTAGCACAGCGATCATTGCCTACTAGAGGGGTCAATGCAATGCCATTTAAAGTATGTAATGCATAAAGCGTGGCCAGCAACGCGTGTTCAATGTGTATTGAACTCAAAGTTATGATAGCGGTCGCGACACTGTATTGAATTACAAAGTTTGAAGAAGGCTTCAGTTGAACTCCAGTTTAATGTAGTAAGGTTAAGCAGCCAAAAAAAATATTTTTGACCCGGAGTTTGGGCGCCTGAGTTTGGGCGCCCATACCGGTATACCGGCATCAAAATGGCCCTGCATACGGCCCTGGTCATATTCATTAGCATACTTACCTCTAGCTCTGCTAGATTCCTTTTAGCAACTTTCTCATCTCCCCTATCCATTTCCATTTGTTACCCAGAGTTGTTTTGTTGAGTTTAACAGCAGATCTATGCTATAATTTACACAATAATAAGATACAATTATGAACAGAGATAATGTTTTCACAGTTTTACTATGTCTTTCAGAATTAAACAAGCAGATACTGAATAAGAGACTAGGCAGTATCTCTGACATTCTAGTAATTGTCCTCTGGCATATTTAAACACATCTGAGAAGACCTCAAGAAACTGACAACCACTTTACACGAAGAACCTTTAATTGTACAACAATAACAGTCCTGAGCTTGTTCATCTCATCTGATGAACTTACATGCAACCCCCCCTCGCCGCCCCACTCACCTCCCAGAGTTCTTCAAAGAACTGAGCTGTTTACATAGTAAGACACACGCTCTAGATTGACATTTGTCAAACTACCACTGGCCTGAATTCGTCTGTGTTGTTGATAGCCATCCAACAGAATTAGTAAATCATTTCCTGGTTTAATTATGAGAGAATACTTGACAATACAGTGATTATGTGTGGAGGAGGATACACATGCATGTGGTCACAGAAGAAGCCTATTGAAAATAAGATTGACCTATTTTTCTTGGGTCATCAAGTATAAATCTGTCAAATTTGTCACCAATTGCTTGTTACCACAATATCTCCAGGATACTATGGCTTAGACTCACTGAGCTTACACCATACATTCCTGGTCATGGGCTACTGCTGAAATTGGCTTTGGGTCTTGGGGTCATATGTGGTTTTTATATGACCATCAATTTTGATGGGACAGTGTGGTATGGTGTTGTCTGTTCGTCCATTTACTTTTCTTTGTCAATGCAACACAGCAAAGAATTTTTGCTGAATTCTTCCCAAATTTGCCACACATTATTATCACAATGACTTGAAGATGTGATCTTTCAGACCCGAAACTGACATTTTATCCCTAGTTATGTCTATGATTGTCGAATGATCGTCGGAAAAACTACTTCCATTAGCTAACTTTTCTTGTAAACACAACTCGTCATAGAGTTTGTGGGATTCTTTCAAAATTTGCACACATGATTGTCACATTCAAATTTAGAGGAATGAATTACTCTCACTATAAGTGAAGCACTGCCTCTTGTCATGCACTGTTGTTCTTCTTATTTATACCTTACAAGAAATCTTACTGAAATAATTTAAATATGTTACTTTCAGTTACATATAGCGGCTGCCAATGGGTATATCCAAGTGGCTGAGTTTCTGCTAGAGACGAGGGTGACCATTGATTCCAAGGATGAAGATGGATGGCAGCCAATCCATGCCGCGGCGTGCTGGTGCCAGGTTAGCTAAACAGTCCCCTTATAGATAGATTTCTTGTCATTGTTTTCACCTGTGAATTCTATGAAATGACAAAGACCAGCTCATAGGCAAACAGTTGACCAATGCCCAGTTCTCCATTTACCGTTGTATGTGGGCTTCTAGTGCCGCTTTATGCTGGTTTTATGGTGGCATTACACGGAATATCTTTGCCTAACAGTTATGTCAGATCAAAGAAATCCTTCTAGAATCTTCACAGCCAGCTATTATTAATACCACCACATGTCGTCATGTTGTTTTGAATGGAGAGACCTGCGACTAAATCTTCATTACGTGTGGATAACTTCATTGGTATGGGATGAAAGCAATTAAATCTGGCAGCCATGGTCCATGTTGACCTTCTCAAACACTTAAATCCGGCAGCCATGGTCCATGTTGACCTTCTCAAACACTTAAATCCGGCAGCCATGGTCCATGTTGACCTTCTCAATCACTTAAAAGAACACCCATCACCCTTCACTCTTACATCTCTGCATTACTTCTTTAGACTTTTTGATGAGAGTCTCAAATGTATGAAGTCCTACAGAAGTCACCATTGCTCTGTGAAATCTATTTTGGCAGCCTGAACTTTTAGAGCTTCTGGTTCAACATGGTGCTGATCTTGATGCAAAAACAAGGAATGGAGAAACCCCCTTTGGTAAGTAAATCCTTCTCCACTACGAAGTGCTTACATGTATTGTAAATCAGTTCCAGGTGATGATACATGCATGTAGGTGTCTGGCAGAATAATTCCATTTGGAAATATGAATGTGATTTCAATAAATTACCTGTATGTAATAAGAAATTACCAAACCGAGAATATCAAAACACGTTTTTCAGTAGCATAATTGTTTTGAATAACAAGATACCAAGTGGTTACAAATTTATTCTTTCTGTTCACTTCATAGGTTATCTTATAATTTACAGCAATGCTGACTGATTTTAGCGGTTAGTTTTGTTGATCCCAAATGGATATTTGAGACCACTAAAATGAAAGAAAAAAACGTGGAATGTTGTAAAAAGAGAGGTGTTTGTCTGCAGATATCTGTGAGGACCCAGACCTTAAACAGCGAATCCTGGATATGAAAGATGAGCTGGAGACGAAGGCTGCCAACAAACAGAAAGAACATGATCAAATGCGACGCAGGTCTCGCAATCGGAGAAGGTATAATCTCTTCCCATTAATTAATCTATGTTTATCAAACTCGTATTGCTGATATTTAATAGCAGATAGAGTACAATTATCATCAAACACATGTATCACTAATTGCTCATTCGGCTCGATAACTGGTTCTGCTGCAAACGGTGACCAATTATCCGAAGTCATATACCAGTACTTCTCCATTATGTAGGGGCAAATATGTTCTTCGGTTGATAGAGTAGTGCAATAGATGTAGTTAGTCTAGTATGTATCATATCATTCTATACTGAATCTTGATTCCTTTTTTTGTGCTATGATGTGTTTTTGTTGATGTTTTATCCATCCTAACATGTGTTGATGTTGGAGGTGGCACCTTCCATCCATCCTACCATTTGTTGAATTTGGAGGTATCACCTCCTATCCATCCTTCCATGTGTTGATGTTGGAGGTGGCACCTTCCATCCATCCCATCATGTGTTGATGTTGGAGTTGGCACCTTCCATCCATCCTTCCATGTGTTGAAGTTGGAGGTGGCACCTTCCATCCATCCCACCATGTGTTGATGTTGGAGGTGGCACCTTCCATCCATCCTACCATGTGTTGAATTCGGAGGTATCACCTCCTATCCATCCTTCCATGTGTTGATGTTGGATGTGGCACCTTCCATCCATCCTACCATGTGTTGATGTTGGAGGTGGCACCTTCCATCCATCCTACCATGTGTTGATGTTGGAGGTGGCACCTTCCATCCATCCTTCCATGTGTTGATGTTGGAGGTGGCACCTTCCATCCATCCCACCATGTGTTGATGTTGGAGGTGGCACCTTCCATCCATCCTACCATGTGTTGAATTTGGAGGTGGCACCTCCTATCCATATGCTATGTGGATTCATAGGTTTGCTTACACATCCACATTATGTAGCAGATACATGTAACAGCCCTGCTTAGGAGAGTACTTGTAGGCTGCTTTAATAATATAGTTTTTCTTCATTATAGTTTTTGGTTTGTTTAGATTTTAGTTGAATAAGTTTATTCCAGTGTCACTATAAAATATGTAGAAAGATTATCTTATAACTATTAAGCTACAGGCCTTTGCTGTATATTTTTTGGAAAAATTACCTGTTTAGGGTGACATGTAAATAAGTTTTCTACCCATCTCCTTGAAAGACTACCTGAACACGCTATCTTTAAAAATGGCCTGTAATGTAGCCTGATACAATGGCATACATGTACATGTAGTTGTTAACTGTGTACCTAGCTATTATATAGTTATTATCATTGAGAGGATTATATATGTTTGTATGCACCTTCTTTGAAGTAATACGACCAACTTTAATGACTCTGAACATCAAAAATAAATTATTGGCTACCTGTCATCAGGGACAGGTACTTTATTTTTCTACCCGTCCCTTACAATAAATATCTGTCCCTGACAGGTAGACAGGTGTAAATTTTGACCCATGTGTCTGTTCATGGTCTATTTCACCATGGTCTTCATGACCTGCAGGTAAATTCTGGCAGTCTACTGAAATCTGTTATACTGATTGCCATCGAAGGAGAAATGGATGAGATGTACAAATGCTGCTATTATACGTGTACATTGAAGATCGGAGGTTTTCTCACTAGACCAGAACGGACATAACTCTACAGGTGGAATACTTACATGTATATAGTTAAGGACATAGCTCTAATGTTGAAAGCGACGTTAAATCCTATTCACTCATTCTATATAGTTAGATGATCTGCTTATAACCTTGTCTTTAATTTGTCTGTTTTTGCTTTCAAACATCACATACACAACAATGGTTTTCTGTTCCCAGTTCAAAGTTATATTAGGTTTTTTCGCCATTTATCAATTGTTTTTCACTTTCGGTCTCTTCTTTGTAGAATTTGTTGAACTTTGCATCAAGCAATATTCATTTGAGCACAGCGTGCAGGCTGGGCTAGATATCTCTACACAGCTTATCACTCGTTAATAATATAGGCCACCATTCTCTTGGAAATCTCCCACAGCATTTTATAGTGTAACAGTAGTGCATGGTGCTCAACATTATAACATTAGATGTTGTAACATCGTGTCAACAGTGGACAGTTACACCAATGATCACAGTGCTAAACACATTGACATTAGATGTTATAATGTTGTATCAACCGTGGACAGTTACACCAATGATCACAGTGCTAAACACATTGACATTAGATGTTATAAAGTTATATCAACAGTGGACAGTTACACTAATGATCACAGTGCTCAACATATTGACATTAGATGTTGTAACATCGTGTCAACAGTGGACAGTTACACCAATGATCACAGTGCTAAACACATTGACATTAGATGTTATAATGTTGTATCAACCGTGGACAGTTACACCAATGATCACAGTGCTAAACACATTGACATTAGATGTTATAATGTTGTATCAACCGTGGACAGTTACACCAATGATCACAGTGCTAAACACATTGACATTAGATGTTATAATGTTATATCAACAGTGGACAGTTACACTAATGATCACAGTGCTAAACATATTGACATCAGATGTTATAATGTTGTATCAACAGTGGACAGTTACACTAATGGTCACAGTGCTAAACACATTGACATTAGATGTTATAATGTTATATCAACAGTGGACAGTTACACTAATGGTCACAGTGCTCAACATATTGACATCAGATGTTATAATGTTGTATCAACAGTGGACAGTTACACCAATGATCACAGTGCTAAACACATTGACATTAGATGTTATAATGTTATATCAACAGTGGACAGTTACACTAATGGTCACAGTGCTAAAACTACATTGACATTAGATGTTATAAATATCAACAGTGGACAGTTACACTAATGGTCACAGTGCTCAACATATTGACATCAGATGTTATAATGTTTGTATCAACAGTGGACAGTTACACTAATGGTCACAGTGGTCAACATATTGACATCAGATGTTATAATGTTGTATCAACCGTGGACAGTTACACCAATGATCACAGTGCTAAACACATTGACATTAGATGTTATAATGTTATATCAACAGTGGACAGTTACACTAATGGTCACAGTACTCAGCATATTTGACATCAGATGTTATAATGTTGTATCAACAGTGGACAGTTACACTAATGGTCACAGTGCTCAACATATTGACATCAGATGTTATAATGTTATCAACAGTGGACAGTTACACTAATGGTCACAGTGCTCAACATATTGACATCAGATGTTATAATGGTATCAACAGTGGACAGTTACACTAATGGTCACAGTGCTCAACATATTGACATCAGATGTTATAATGACAATAAAAACAGTGGACAGTTACACTAATGGTCAGTGCTCAACATATTGACATCAGATGTTATAATGTTGTATCAACAGTGGACAGTTACACTAATGGTCACAGTGCTCAACATATTGACATCAGATGTTATAATGTTGTATCAACCGTGGACAGTTACACCAATGATCACAGTGCTAAACACATTGACATTAGATGTTATAATGTTATATCAACAGTGGACAGTTACACTAATGATCACAGTGCTAAACATATTGACATCAGATGTTATAACAGTGGACAGTTACACTAATGGTCACAGTGCTCAACATATTGACATCAGATGTTATAATGTTGTATCAACAGTGGACAGTTACACTAATGGTCACAGTGCTCAACATATTGACATCAGATGTTATAATGTTGTATCAACAGTGGACAGTTACACTAATGGTCACAGTGCTACATGTAAACATATTGACATCAGATGTTGTGACACTATATCAACAGTGGACAGTTACACTAATGGTCACAGTGCTCAACATATTGACATCAGATGTTATAATGTTGTATCAACAGTGGACAGTTACACTAATGGTCACAGTGCTCAACATATTGACATCAGATGTTATAATGTATCAACATTGGACAGTTACACTAATGGTCACAGTGCTACATGTAAACATATTGACATCAGATGTTGTGACAATAAAAACAGTGGACAGTTACACTAATGGTCAGTGCTCAACATATTGACATCAGATGTTATAATGTTGTATCAACAGTGGACAGTTACACTAATGGTCACAGTGCTCAACATATTGACATCAGATGTTATAATGTTGTATCAACCGTGGACAGTTACACCAATGATCACAGTGCTAAACACATTGACATTAGATGTTATAATGTTATATCAACAGTGGACAGTTACACTAATGATCACAGTGCTAAACATATTGACATCAGATGTTATAATGTTGTATCAACAGTGGACAGTTACACTAATGGTCACAGTGCTAAACACATTGACATTAGATGTTATAATGTTATATCAACAGTGGACAGTTACACTAATGGTCACAGTGCTCAACATATTGACATCAGATGTTATAATGTTGTATCAACAGTGGACAGTTACACCAATGATCACAGTGCTAAACACATTGACATTAGATGTTATAATGTTATATCAACAGTGGACAGTTACACTAGGTCTTTGGATTATGGACGCGGATATTCTCTAATGGACGACGGCTGGATTATGAATGACGGACTAGACGCTTGTAACACTAATGGTCACAGTGCTCAACATATTGACATCAGATGTTATAATGTATCAAGAGTGGACAGTTACACTAATGGTCACAGTGCTACATGTAAACATATTGACATCAGATGTTGTGACACTATATCAACAGTGGACAGTTACATTAATGGTCACAGTGCTCAACATATTGACATCAGATGTTATAATGTTGTATCAACAGTGGACAGTTACACTAATGGTCACAGTGCTCAACATATTGACATCAGATGTTATAATGTTGTATCAACCGTGGACAGTTACACCAATGATCACAGTGCTAAACACATTGACATTAGATGTTATAATGTTGTATCAACAGTGGACAGTTACACTAATGGTCACAGTGCTCAACATATTGACATCAGATGTTATAATGTTGTATCAACAGTGGACAGTTACACTAATGGTCACAGTGCTCAACATATTGACATCAGATGTTATAATGTTGTATCAACAGTGGACAGTTATACTAATGGTCACAGTGCTCAACATATTGACATCAGATGTTATAATGTATCAACAGTGGACAGTTACACTAATGGTCACAGTGCTCAAAACATATTGACATCAGATGTTATGACAATGTTGTATCAACAGTGGACAGTTACACTAATGGTCAGTGCTCAACATATTGACATCAGATGTTATAATGTTGTATCAACAGTGGACAGTTACACTAATGGTCACAGTGCTACATGTAAACATATTGACATCAGATGTTGTGACACTATATCAACAGTGGACAGTTACACTAATGGTAACAGTGCTCAACATATTGACATCAGATGTTATAATGTATCAACAGTGGACAGTTACACTAATGGTCACAGTGCTACATGTAAACATATTGACATCAGATGTTGTGACACTATATCAACAGTGGACAGTTACATTAATGGTCACAGTGCTCAACATATTGACATCAGATGTTATAATGTTGTATCAACAGTGGACAGTTACACTAATGGTCACAGTGCTACATGTAAACATATTGACATCAGATGTTGTGACACTATATCAACAGTGGACAGTTACACTAATGGTCACAGTGCTCAACATATTGACATCAGATGTTATAATGTTGTATCAACAGTGGACAGTTACACTAATGGTCACAGTGCTACCAGGGATTCATACAAGTCGGTTTTTACCACCGGTATTCGGTGGTAAAAATTTTTTGAAAACTCAATTCGTATGGTGAGAAACTCAATTGCTTTCGTTTTACTGGACAAATACTCAATTTTTTGTGGAAAACTTAATTCGCCAGACATGGTCAAAGTTAATTTGACAGCCCCAAATTACGAAATAAACTCAATCGAATGACGATCTTACCGCGAAAATGACAATAGGTTTTACCTTTCACAGGCACAGAAAGCGTGCTACCACGTGTGGTGTTGTTGTTGTTAATCTCCCGCAAGATTTGCACACGGTCCGCTTGAAAGGCAGAACTAATGGATAAATTGAATGAACTTCACAAAATTGACTGGCTCAATGTGGCGCAGTCAGCCTATAGATATTTATATCGACTGTTCATGCCTGGCAACTTCAAGTCGAAAACGAAACCAGAACCAAAACAAGCCGAGTGATTCTGACGCTTTATTTCGGAGAATAAGAGCTCAATAAAACTTCGTCAATGAGTATTTTAATCGGAAGAAAATCGTGCTTGCCAATACGGGCAGCTAACATGAACGTTGCATTGCCCGTGCCGATTTTTACTTGCTCCCGACAAGCGGACAAGCGCTAACGTCTAACAGTAACACTCGCGAGTTGAAAGAGTGAAGGCAACAACAACAACAACGAGTTTGCTTGATAATTTGTCAGGACAACTGAACATTTTCAGTTGGGAACTCGACTTATCTCTTGAAGATCTCAATATTTATTCACTACAACTCAGTTTTTTTCGCGCGTGTTTGGTGCGCATTTTTCCAAGGATAAAAAACTCACAGGAATCAGACTTTGCCATTTCTTTGCCAAGCATTATTTGTTTTACTCTGTCTGCCCTTCTGTCCGTTTGTATGTCAAATCGTGGTTGTGTAATCAATAAGTGTTGACATAATTTCAGTGTATCACTGACATTTAACTCCACAATTTCTACAGGATGATTTTGAAACTTCACATGCATGCCTCATGTGTACCTGTTTGTTTTTTTAGACAATTCAGATTTTTGTCAAAGTTATTGGGATTCAGACTTCACCATTTCTCCAATTCAATGCAATGTACTAATCAATTAAAACATTGTAGAATCAGCCTAGAGTTTTGACATGATTCTCTTCAAATTTTTCAGACTTGCCAAGCATGATTTTAAGAGTTCCTACTGATGGAATAAAATATTATTTTTGTCTAAATGATCAGAAGTTGGATGTTCATTTCCGTGGTTAGTTTCAATGTACATTACATGTTTTTCGATATGAATCGGCTCAGACCAAAAGCTCTTGTTTCTGTGAATGTTTTATGATGAACCACATAAGTAAATGGCTTAGACAGGTGGCTAATGCCTTAATTAAAGTTGAACTGAAATATTGAATATGGCCGGGGTAATATGAATCTATTTTGGAAAGTGCCATTATCAACTACCGCTGAACCATCAATATCATGTGTTATTGACACCAGCATGGTGGTGGTTGAAACATTTGAGAACTCAATACCAATAAGTGAATCGGTGGTAAAAAAAATTGAAACCTCGATCGCAATGTTTGGATCGGCGGTAAAAAATTTTGAAAACTCAATTTCACCATTGGGAAAACTCAATTTTGAGTAATATTGAGTTTTCGGTGGTAAAATTTTTTACTTGTATGAATCCCTGGCTACATGTAAACATATTGACATCAGATGTTGTGACACTATATCAACAGTGGACAGTTACACTAATGGTCACAGTGCTCAACATATTGACATCAGATGTTATAATGTTGTATCAACAGTGGACAGTTACACTAATGGTCACAGTGCTACATGTAAACATATTGACATCAGATGTTGTGACACTATATCAACAGTGGACAGTTACACTAATGGTCACTGTGCTCAACATATTGACATCAGATGTTATAATGTTGTATCAACAGTGGACAGTTACACTAATGGTCACAGTGCGCAACATATTGACATCAGATATTATAATGTTGTATCAACAGTGGACAGTTGCACTAATGGTCACTGTGCTCAACATATTGACATCAGATGTTATAATGTTGTATCAACAGTGGACAGTTACACTAATGGTCACAGTGCTCAACATATTGACATCAGATGTTATAATGTTGTATCAACAGTGGACAGTTACACTAATGGTCACAGTGCTCAACATATTGACATCAGATGTTATAATGTTGTATCAACGGTGGACAGTTACACTAATGGTCACAGTGCTCAACATATTGACATCAGATGTTATAATGTTGTATCAACAGTGGACAGTTACACTAATGGTCACAGTGCTCAACATATTGACATCAGATGTTATATCTTCCTGTAGGATTGAAAATTCTCTTGGGGTCCCCAGTGGTTTTTTGTTCAGGTAATTTGGGTAATGGACATTATCACAGTTCTGGTCATTTTCACAGTTTTGAATATTTCACAGTTATGGTTGGAAATTTTCATACTCATGGCCGAGGCATTTTCACAGTTCTGGCCATTTTCACAGTTTGATATTTCCACAGTTTTTGGACATTTTCACAGTCATGTTCATTTCCATAGTCATGGACATTTTCACTGTCATGGTCATTTCCATAGTCATGGACATTTTCACAGTCATAGACATTGAGTCATGGACATTTTCACAGTCATAGACATTGAGTCATGGACATTTTCACAGTCATGGCCCAGGTATTTTCACAGTCATAGACATTTTTATAGTCGTGGACATTGTCATAGTCATAAACATTTACAGTGGATATTCTCCCGATCATGGGCATTTTCACAGCAGTATTATCCACTGATATTATAGGTCTAATTCATACATGTATATTCGGGTTATTGGTGTTTTGGGTTAGGCTCTCGTTGTTGTTGTCAGCACTTTGCACATTTTCTGCACTTTGCCAAGTTTGGGCTATGGTAATTTTGATCATATGGTCATGGTCATTTGTGTTGGTTAAGAATATTTTAATGGATTTTCAGGCAACAATGTATGCCACCATCTTCAAAGTAGGCCAGGAGGCATTAAGTGTTTACTCTATCTGTCACGCCTAAATTGTATTATGAACTGGTGCTAGAGTTTTGACTGAATGTTGTTGAAACTTCAGGTTTCGAAGATGTGCACCTGCTGTTTGTGGGGTGACATATTAAATTGTGTCAGTTTTATGACAAAATGAACTCTTTTATTATCAATTTCAAATTTTTGCTATCTTACTATAATTGAAGTAATCGTTCCTGTTTGTTTGTTCACCCCATATGACCACAGTTCTATGTTTGTTCGCCTCATATGACCACAGTTCTAGTCGAAATGTCCCGAGACTTAATAAGGACCTCATTTAGGTTACTGTGGGTAACCTAACACAATAAAATGTTCAAAAAAGGCTGGCTGCACCCAATTGGGGCCAAAATTTTTTGATATGAAGATTTTTGATGAAGAGGTTAACATACTATGTCTCGAAACTGGCATGGTCCCTGGAGTGACTTAAAATTGAAATTGAGAAGACCTCTGGAAAATGCATCAAATGATCGTGAAATTTTGCTTCCTGAGCATGCTTCAAAGGTGTTCACCTATTTCTGAAATGAAATATTAATTTTTGTCGAATAAAAACAATTATGTTTTATATGTCAATTCTCTGCAACCCTAATACAAACAGCTGTCCAGGATTAAATTGTTAGTTAATGCTTACTGATTTATTTAGTAAAATATGACTTACATTTATTTTAAAAACAATCTTCTGTAGCATTTAAACCAGCTACAAGTATTTATTTAGTTTTATGGCCTACATACCCTCTTAAAATTATTTAATAACAGTGTCTCATCCAGTCCACAATTTGTAAATATAGGTAGAACTGTGTATTATGAGTTTAGTTTCATTGTCCAGTCGTTCATGTATGGGCTGTTATTGAAAACAAAGCTAATATTGCACCCTTTCTTAGTTAGAACAGAGGTTTATATGTGCACACTCATCAACCCACCTTCAACATGTCCATGTAGAACAATATTTCTTTCAATACTTTCCACCTCGCTTCCCTCGCTCTCTGCAAGATTTCTTTTTGTAGTTTTCAACAGGTTAACACTTTGTTTTGTATGATATTCATTTCGTTATGTGTTTTGCATTTTTCATTTCAGCTGGGGTAGTAATACAGGCTCCCTGTATAGCTCGAACACTTCACTGGGGGACAAACACCCTCTCAGGTTAGAGAATGCACCTCGCATATAGCTCCTCCTGACTTAACTGACACAAGAGTTGTCTCCCTTCAATGTCCCGGGAGCATTAGTCCTGCCTGGTGTTTAGAGTTACTCCCCCTTGAATGTCTTGTAGGACTGGGTGGTTCAATAATGTGAATGTTGTGCCTTAGAATGTGAACTAATCTGGGCATGATTACAAGTGTACAAGGACTCCTGTCATGAACTAACACAATTCGTCTAAATGTCTAGTATTGAAGCACATCTAGGACCTACAGCTGACAGGCTTGAATGAATGTGTGCTTGGGTGTACTGCATATAACAGAGAATGCTTAATATGCTGTCTGTTTGTACTACATGTAGTATGACATTTCTGATACACTCGCAGTATATTCTTAGTTATCAGTTAGATTTAAAATGTACAAATGGTGCAGTCTACCAAGGCATTCACTTCTTGAATCGCAAGTCACTGGCCACAGCTTACTCCAGACCCCAGTAATAATAAGGTCTGCAAGTCACATCGTGAAAGTTAACAATACTGGACAGGATAAACCACAGGAAATGTGTTTGAATGCCGGTTTTATTTGTGAGATCAGTGTGACCCAAGGTAGGAAATGTTCCTAATGTTCATGTACATGTATAGTATTTAGTAACTCTTTCTTCCCAAACTTAGATGAGTTGTGAGCTTAGTACTAATCTGAGTTTAAAGTTTCCATAACAGAGCATCAACTCAAATGGATGTTTGTGATACATCAGAGCATCAAGACAGATGGATGTTCTTATATCAGAACATCAACTCAGATGGATGTTTGTGTATCAGGGCATTAATGTTTGCATATCAGAACATAAACTCAGATGGATGTTTGCATATCAGAACATAAACTCAGATGGATGTTTGCATATCAGAACATCAACTCAGATGGATGTTTGCATATCAGAGCATCAACTCAGATGGATGTTTGCATATCAGAGCATCAACTCGGATGGATGTTTGCATATCAGAGCATCAACTCAGATGGATGTTTGCATATCAGAGCATCAACTCAGATGGATGTTTGCATATCAGAGCATCAACTCAGATGGATGTTTGCATATCAGAGCATCAACTCAGATGGATGTTTGCATATCAGAGCATCAACTCAGATGGATGTTTGCATATCAGAGCATCAACTCAGATGGATGTTTGCATATCAGAGCATCAACTCAGATGAATGTTTGCACATCAGAGCATCAACTCAGATGGATGTTTGCATATCAGAGCATCAACTCAGATGGATGTTTGCATATCAGAGCATCAACTCAGATGGATGTTTGCATATCAGAACATCAACTCAGATGCATGTTTGCATATCAGAGCATCAACTCAGATGGATGTTTGCATATAAGAGCATCAACTCCGATGGATGTTTGCATATCAGAGCATCAACTCAGATGGATGTTTGCATATCAGAGCATCAACTCAGATGAATGTTTGCATATCAGAGCATCAACTCAGATGGATGTTTGCATATCAGAGCATCAACTCAGATGGATGTTTGCATATCAGAGCATCAACTCAGATGGATGTTTGCATGTCAGAACATTAACTCAGATGGATGTTTGCATATCGGAGCATCAACTCAGATGGATGTTTGCATATCAGAGCATCAACTCAGATGGATGTTTGCATATCAGAGCATCAACTCAGATGGATGTTTGCATATCAGAGCATCAACTCAGATGAATGTTTGCATATCAGAGCATCAACTCAGATGGATGTTTGCATATCAGAGCATCAACTCAGATGAATGTTTGCATATCAGAGCATCAACTCAGATGGATGTTTGCATATCAGAGCATCAACTCAGATGGATGTTTGCATATCAGAGCATCAACTCAGATGAATGTTTGCATATCAGAGCATCAACTCAGATGAATGTTTGCATATCAGAGCATCAACTCAGATGAATGTTTGCATATCAGAGCATCAACTCAGATGGATGTTTGCATATCAGAGCATCAACTCCGATGGATGTTTGCATATCAGAGCATCAACTCACATCGTGAAAGTTAACAATACTGGACAGGATAAACCACAGGAAATGTGTTTGAATGCCGGTTTTATTTGTGAGATCAGTGTGACCCAAGGTAGGAAATGTTCCTAATGTTCATGTACATGTATAGTATTTAGTAACTCTTTCTTCCCAAACTTAGATGAGTTGTGAGCTTAGTACTAATCTGAGTTTAAAGTTTCCATAACAGAGCATCAACTCAAATGGATGTTTGTGATACATCAGAGCATCAAGACAGATGGATGTTCTTATATCAGAACATCAACTCAGATGGATGTTTGTGTATCAGGGCATTAATGTTTGCATATCAGAACATAAACTCAGATGGATGTTTGCATATCAGAACATAAACTCAGATGGATGTTTGCATATCAGAACATCAACTCAGATGGATGTTTGCATATCAGAGCATCAACTCAGATGGATGTTTGCATATCAGAGCATCAACTCGGATGGATGTTTGCATATCAGAGCATCAACTCAGATGGATGTTTGCATATCAGAGCATCAACTCAGATGGATGTTTGCATATCAGAGCATCAACTCAGATGGATGTTTGCATATCAGAGCATCAACTCCGATGGATGTTTGCATATCAGAGCATCAACTCAGATGGATGTTTGCATATCAGAGCATCAACTCAGATGGATGTTTGCATATCAGAGAATCAACTCAGATGAATGTTTGCACATCAGAGCATCAACTCAGATGGATGTTTGCATATCAGAGCATCAACTCAGATGGATGTTTGCATATCAGAGCATCAACTCAGATGGATGTTTGCATATCAGAACATCAACTCAGATGCATGTTTGCATATCAGAGCATCAACTCAGATGGATGTTTGCATATAAGAGCATCAACTCCGATGGATGTTTGCATATCAGAGCATCAACTCAGATGGATGTTTGCATATCAGAGCATCAACTCAGATGAATGTTTGCATATCAGAGCATCAACTCAGATGGATGTTTGCATATCAGAGCATCAACTCAGATGGATGTTTGCATATCAGAGCATCAACTCAGATGGATGTTTGCATGTCAGAACATTAACTCAGATGGATGTTTGCATATCGGAGCATCAACTCAGATGGATGTTTGCATATCAGAGCATCAACTCAGATGGATGTTTGCATATCCGAGCATCAACTCAGATGGATGTTTGCATATCAGAGCATCAACTCAGATGAATGTTTGCATATCAGAGCATCAACTCAGATGGATGTTTGCATATCAGAGCATCAACTCAGATGAATGTTTGCATATCAGAGCATCAACTCAGATGGATGTTTGCATATCAGAGCATCAACTCAGATGGATGTTTGCATATCAGAGCATCAACTCAGATGAATGTTTGCATATCAGAGCATCAACTCAGATGAATGTTTGCATATCAGAGCATCAACTCAGATGAATGTTTGCATATCAGAGCATCAACTCAGATGGATGTTTGCATATCAGAGCATCAACTCCGATGGATGTTTGCATATCAGAGCATCAACTCAGATGGATGTTTGCATATCAGAGCATCAACTCAGATGAATGTTTGCATATCAGAGCATCAACTCAGATGGATGTTTGCATATCAGAGCATCAACTCAGATGGATGTTTGCATATCAGAGCATCAACTCAGATGGATGTTTGCATGTCAGAACATTAACTCAGATGGATGTTTGCATATCGGAGCATCAACTCAGATGGATGTTTGCATATCAGAGCATCAACTCAGATGGATGTTTGCATATCAGAGCATCAACTCAGATGGATGTTTGCATATCAGAGCATCAACTCAGATGAATGTTTGCATATCAGAGCATCAACTCAGATGGATGTTTGCATATCAGAGCATCAACTCAGATGAATGTTTGCATATCAGAGCATCAACTCAGATGGATGTTTGCATATCAGAGCATCAACTCAGATGGATGTTTGCATATCAGAGCATCAACTCAGATGAATGTTTGCATATCAGAGCATCAACTCAGATGAATGTTTGCATATCAGAGCATCAACTCAGATGAATGTTTGCATATCAGAGCATCAACTCAGATGGATGTTTGCATATCAGAGCATCAACTCAGATGCATGTTTGCATATCAGAGCATCAACTCAGATGGATGTTTGCATATCAGAGCATCAACTCAGATGGATGTTTGCATATCAGAGCATCAACCCAGATGGATGTTTGCATATCAGAGCATCAACTCAGATGAATGTTTGCATGGTTCGCACACTACCATGAAAATTTTGAATTGCCTTGAAAATGACAATTTAAAATTCAAGGCCTTGAAATGCCTTGAAAAATGGGAAATCGGGCCATGTACCTTGAAAAGGCCTTGAAAACGGGAATTCTTAGCATGTTGTTGTCAATTGTGTAAAGTTGAATGAATGTTGTATCGTCCTTGTCATCCGTTAGCAAAAATAAGCCCCGATTATGACCGTATGATTATTTTCACAAATGGTTGTCACGCTGTGTAAAGGGAGACTATCCACGGTATACAGGTTCTCCTTGGAAATCAGAAACCTCACTTGATGTATGCTCTCGTAAGTGAGCGGCGGGTTCCCGACTGTATGAATCTCGGTCACCGCATCTGCGCACTGAATATGTATAATGTCACCTGACCACGTGGGCCCGCTACATCGTGAACCCTCAGATTTCCATTGAGTTTTCATGCCGAATGAATATTTTTCGGGTTTCCGACAGGTCCAGCAGAACGAAGTGGTTTTTGGCGGCTTTTGAAAATTGTTTCGTTTTTGACATTGAACATCATCTGCTAAATAGAGATTGTGGAAATGGTGTGCCTTTTCAATACAAATTGGCTAAAGGATGACGAGTATAAGGACTGGCTTTGGCAGCATGCAGATAAACGCAAAGCTGGGTTTGGTGTGTGTAAGAAAGATTTTGACGTCGGCAAAATGGGCGAGTCAGCCTTGACTTCCCACATGCGTGGCAAAACACATATCAGCAGTATGGAAATTTAAGACGGATCACGAAGACAAGTAGCCCAATTACGGACTGCAAGGCTCAGAGAACGCCACATGGGTGACGGTGTGTGAATAAATAGGCTATCCACAAGACATCACGAACATTTTAATGTGACAGAAACATCAGACTATCACACATCTTTAACATAAGTGTCATATTTGAAATTTAATAGGCAGCGTATCGTCAGTGCATGACAATGTTAAGTATGAACAATAATATCTCAGCAAGTCATTAGTAAAAGTGAAAAAAGTAAAAGAAAACTCAAAAAATTTGCCTGTATTCCTTTATTACATAAAAAGTGTATACCTTGAAAACAGGAATTATTACCTTGAAAAGACCTTGAAAAGACCTTGAAAACTGGGGCCTCCATTGTGTACGAACCCTGTGTTTGCATATCAGAGCATCAACTCAGATGGATGTTTGCATATCAGAGCATCAACTCAGATGGATGTTTGCATATCAGAGCATCAACTCAGATGGATGTTTGCATACCAGAGCATCAACTCAGATGGATGTTTGCATATCAGAGCATCAACTCAGATGGATGTTTGCATGTCAGAACATTAACTCAGATGGATGTTTGCATATCAGAACATTAACTCAGATGGATGTTTGCATACCAGAGCATCAACTCAGATGGATGTTTGCATATCAGAGCATCAACTCAGATGGATGTTTGCATGTCAGAACATCAACTCAGATGGATGTTTGCATGTCAGAACATTAACTCAGATGGATGTTTGCATATCAGAACATTAACTCAGATGGATGTTTGCATATCAGAGCATCAACTCAGATGGATGTTTGCATATCAAAACATCCACGCAGATGGATGTTTGAATATCAAAGCATTGACCCTGGTTTGTGTATCATTTGTATTGTGTTGACTTATAGATCACTTGTAGTGATGATGTTCCAGGAGTAGTGCTTGAGGTCAGCACAGAACAATGTCTCACTGAACACTTCTGTCTGGTGGGCTATCTAGTTTATAGGGCTTTGTACAGGCAAAGACCATGCTCCCTGCGATAGAAGGTCGGTGGACAGCCCCACTGGTCCCTGAATGATCTCCACCTTCTCCCCTCTCCCAGTCCACCCAGCTTGTCAGATCGGTCCCTGGAGACATACTATTACACATGTGAAGGTGTCGCTCTATATCAGAGAGCATGTACTCTGTTTGTTTGTCACTCAATCCTTCTATTTTCTCTCAATCCCAAGCTCAGCTGCAGTGCTTACATCAGAGTTGGTCTTCACCTTGCTATCTTTGGAGTCGATCTTATCATGCTTATGAAATAATAGCTTATTCACCTAATGCATAATTATCATATTTACATGCTGGATTCTGCTTCCATGTATACATGCAACTTTGATATTGCATAATAACTCCCTCCAGCTCATATAACCTTAGCTTTCACTTTCACCCATGTACCATGCATTCAGTCTCCCCTACTTAGTGATATCATGACTTATTCACATCTTCATCTTTCAATTCTAATTACATCGCTGTGTTAGTACATGCTATAGTCAGATTTGTCAGTGTTTGTATTTTATATCTTTTATGATATCATTGATATGTCGAGATAACGGAGTTCTTTTGGTACATGTATATTTGAGGGAAAAAATCACAGATAAGGTGTTGGTGAAACCATTCCAAAAAACTTAACAAAAGTGTTCTTATTGTCAGAACTGCTGATGAATGAAATCAGTTAGTTGACTGGATTAGGTTTGAATACCACCATATTGTTTCACAGTGTGTCTATTTGACATGACCATTGCTTTTCTCAAGGCTTCGATTTCTCAATATTATCATATCATGAAAAAGTTCTACAGATGTGCATGTTTGTCCAATTGATCAGAAATACTTTACTGATGCTATTAACATTGTGGGTGTGGGTATATATAACAGGTATAATGCATATATGGGAACAGGGTTAACGTCATTTCAATTTGCATTATTTATCACTGTATTCCACATGTTCCAAGGGTGCTGGAATTTGGGGGTTTTTTTTTGCCTATTTAATCATGCATGTATGGTAGAATAAATGGATGATGTCCTGCCTGACAGGTACAAATATCCTTGCTTCACAGAGCATCGCTTTACCATAATTGGTTCAGTGGTTTATGCCAAAGTTGTATTCATTTATAAACATTGAATGGAGTTATAAGATAAATTAGTCTCAATTTCTTTACATTGCAATTACCAGTTTATCAACAATATTTAATTTCATTTGTTAACACACATTCAATTCACCTGTGGTTTCTGTTTTCTTTATAATTATGTCTGCATTTAGTTAAGAATTTGTCCTGAATATGGTAATTATGTTGTGATCCCCTACCTCTATCTTCATAGAATGGATGAGGTTCTGTAAGTATTGAAGAATGAGTAATTACTCACTCTGTACTATCGGACACAATCTTAATACATGCAAGTTAATATCTTATCAATGCTCTCATATTTTAATATCACTGTAAGATCTTTCTCTCTTGCATTAACATGAATGTCCACCAATCTTGGCACCCCTTCTGCTTCGATGGAAGGGGTCATTCAAGACCTGGGATTACTACACACCAATGTGGTTGAATATCTTTTGATGTCACCGATACATCCTCACCACGCCCTGGCAAGTGGACATACATAGTAACCGTGTATCATAATGCTATTAACAGTATAGCTATTCCTGAGATGTGAAATTTGATTGATGAAAGTAAGATCCTATAGTGACATTTACAATTGAGCAATGTTGATAGGATATTAATTTATTGAGATTGTATTGGAAATGCATCCCATCTTGTGGCCAAATACCATAAAAATTTCCACGAAAAGCCTTTCAATATTAAGCACATTAAGCACATGGCCATCAGAAATTTTATGGCAAACGGGAAATTAGAAAAGGCAGCTTTAAAGAAAAAAATTAATGGCCATGAAAAGCATTGATTCCTTTTATGGCCATGATTGAATTTGTACACTACAGTTAATGGCCTTTTCACTGGTTTTTCTAGAACATCTTTCTGGGTGTTGAATGAAACTAAAAATATATGGGAAAGGAATTATTTGAATGGGTATCGTTGGTATTTGAGGTATGCATGTCCAGTAGTACAGCAAGGTGCCAACAGATGAACCAATGCATGTACCTTTGATTTAGGTACAAGTCCTTTATTTAGTACTACTCTGTTTGATATATTAGCTCTGTTCTCATTGCCAGTGCATCTATCCGTCGGACTAGTATGAGGGAGAAGAACCTACTGTCCCTGAAGGAGGCGAGAGAAGAGGCTGCTCACTTTGGTATGGTCACCAAGACAGACGAGGAGGATGTTAACCAAATGGAGAACAATGGGAACAGTGTAAGGAGAAAATCACTTATAAAGTATAGTTTTCTGGCTGTGGACATTTAGGTCCGGCAGCTACACAGATATTGCCGATTAATTAGTCAGGCAGACCCTACATTCAATAATTATCCGAATGTCTTATAGGGGTTGCATGTCAGGCTGAGGGAATTCCTGCTTGTTTCAGGACAAGGGTTTGCCACTATACTATATTCTCCTTTTTGGGATTGATGCATATTTTCATGCTAATGGATTGTCAATATACTAAATACACCCAGGCACTCCTGCTTATTTTCAACCCAAGGGATTGTAGTTACTAATTCAACCTAGGGGATTCCTGTTTTTAGATTAATGGTTGTTTTTCTTTTTATTCTGTATCAGTCGGTTGAGGAATCTGGCAAGTCTCATCTTCCCAGGACGAACATTGATGATATCACGATCACCGTGCCGGGAACTGATCCTGGCGATGTGTCATTACCCGAGGAGGAACATCCATCTGAAGTGGTTCGTTTCAACGGAGACCAAGACCACAATGATGTAGAGGTCAGACACAGTAATAATGACTCGAGACTCATTAACAGGGAGTCTCACAACAACAACAAAGAGTCACAACACAGTAAAAATGCTGACTCATGGCCAGGAAATAAAGACTTTGTGCTTGGTGGTAACGGAGATTCCCAGGGCAGTATTGGTGGAATGTCACGACATAACAATGGAGAGACAAGACACAGCAATATGGTTAATGATGAAACACTCATCCATGAACATTCCACAGGAAAAGGGGACAGACATCGGTCTAACCATCAGAAAGAAAGAGCTGCCCCACCTCCCCCTACCCAGCCAAACCAACACCGGTCAACTACTGGGGCAGCTGATGTGCCTGCGCCCAGTCGGGGGCCTGACCCTATGCATCAACCCCCACCAAATGTGAATCGCCCCGGGGTAGTACCACCTCCGGCAAGAGAGGTAAGGTACCCCTCCGGTGTCTCGACTGGTACTCTATCAGATTTGAAAAAGTTTCGTGCAGAGAAAAACAATACCCTTCGACTTCGCGACAGTGCTAACTTGGATGCCCAAGTTGAGGAAATGTTTTTGAAGACTGTAGGATATTCGGAACACCCACGTGACGGGTATGGACAGGTGCAACCAGTAAAAACAGACAATAGGAACGGGCACAATAACACTAACAGCCTACATGTATCGCCGCGGAACTCACGCAGTTCTGTGGACCGCCCCCTGCGGCGATTCACTGCGCCCGGAAATACGCAAATCGTAGGAGGAGAAGATGAAAGGAAGCAGAAATGCTGTGTCATAATGTAGCATCCCCTTAGTCTGGTGTAGATATCATCTTACTAGAATTTTTGTGTTTCATTTATGCCAAATTTCTATTCCTGGACAGCTATACTTGTCTGTATGGTTATCTGGACACCATTCCTATCACCCCTGCTTCCTTGCTCAACCAGCTGCAGGCATTCACTTCCATCATGTTCATGAAGCATTGTACAGTTATTACAGCGATTGTTTGTGCTAGGATATTAAATGCTCTAACATGCCTTGTCATGTTAGAGCAGAGGAGAGCTAGAAGTTTATCTTCTCGGAACATTTTGGAGAGAGAAATGTTATTTTGAAAGAGGGAATGTAAACTGTCAGTACAAATTTTAATGACTGGGGAGAGGAATTTTCAGCTCTCCTTAAAGGATGCAGAATAAGGAAAGTATGGTAATGGAGTGTGATGGCTTAATCGACAAAGCCTGCTGCAACTTGGACATGAAATCAATGAATTGATCAATTTATATATAATTCTGCTCATGTTCTTGTAGTATTTTTTCATCTGCTGAATGTACAAATTTTCCTGAGGGAAGCCGTGATTGCTGTGAGTGTACTAATCATACCATGTTATTGTATATACATTTATATAGAGATTTTGTTACTTTTTTTTAACTCATTTTTTGTTAAGCTTACCATGTTTATTTGACACATTCCATAATCGTGATCACTTAATTCTTGTACATGCAGCTCCAATAACAAAGTAGGGCTTTCACACCTGGTCACAAAATATATTTCATAAACTTGACAATGGTAGACATTTATACGTACTATCACTCAGAATTATAAGTCTTTGAATAATACATATTGAACACTTTCATGTTTGCACTTTGTCTAAAACATAACTGTAATCTTAGCATATTCAAACCTATTAAAGAGAGAATCACCTTGAATTTATGAAATTCGGACAAAAATTCATTATATGGTCTTAATTCATTGCATGATGGGATCGATGGTGAAAGTCACTCCCATTAAATATCCTGAACATGTCATTGCCGTCACATGATCACATGTGCTATTAAATTAGAAGATTCTGTTAAAATTAATGAACTGCTGATACCTCCCGGGAATATTATTTAACTTACATATAATTTGTGTGAACTATTTCACAGGTTTTCTATCTTTTTTTTTTTAATCAGTTTTTTTTATGAACTGAAGTGGATCCTAAGATTCGAGCTCATGAAGCAAATTCTTCCAAAATATACATGCAGGCTGATTTTTTTTGGGGGGGGGGGGGTATGGTAGGGGGCTGTAGTAAGCCCCCAGACATTTAAACCCCCCGCAACCCAGATACTTGTAATGAAAGCGAATCCTCTATTGTTTCACAATCTTGCATCATCAGGACATTTGAATTTGTTTCAAAATTCTGTCTAGTTCATGCTTTAGTAATTTGGTGCATTTTGGCAGTTAAACATTTTTGAATGTTCTGGAACCTGTATTGGAACAAATACTAGTTATTCTTGTGGTTTTAATGAGAGGGACATTTACACCTAATGACACCCCTCCACCCCCTCTCTGTTTGTGCCCCTGAAAATACATGTGTTTTACTCTTTGTTGCCAAAGCACATTAAGTTCCTCGTGAGAGTAGAAAACACATTTTAATATCTCCAATTTCATGTCATGCAACAGTTTGTGGTGTATTTTAGCTAAAGAAACCTCTTACATGTGTTTATCAAGAGAACCCTATCTATCCCCAGCCCTCCCTCTTTCCTACATCCATAATGTAAGGCACAGCAAGTCTTTATCAAGAGAACCCTATCTATCCCCAGCCCTCCCTCTTTCCTACATCCATAATGTAAGGCACAGCAAGTCTTTATCAGTTCATAACATGACAGGATCCATTAACATTCCAGGATCAGGTCACAGATTTCAGTCACCCTTTTTCCTGCTCAAATTCTCCCCACAATGTATTTCAACTGTAGGCATGTTGAGCAACCACTTCATTTTGTGATGTCCAACCCGACCATGTTTTAACACTGTTTCCAATTGTTCCTAAATTCCATTAAATCTTGATTTTTTTTTTAATTTTGATCATTTTATTAAGAACAACTAATGAGGAGATTAATCTCATTGATTGATTTGTTATTAAAGTAATACAGATGTCATTAAACCTACAGGTATATATTTGATAATACAAGAGACACTGGAGTGGTAATATTTGCTGCCAGTACCAGCTGATATAATTAGAATGCGAATCATCAAAATGTTTTTTTTGCGGCATATTTCCTTGTCACATATATAGCGATATTGTGTGTTCTAGGACAATATTCTGATTTATGTCACTTTGGAATGGAGCAAACATGTACATTGTACGCAATGCTTGCTGCATGAGAACTTCATCGACAGTAAGGGGACAAACTTACAGAAGTTGTAAAAATTATAACTGAGCCAAGTAAGGACCTACATGTACAAATGAACTCTGAGAGGTTATAAGTTGTGGTGTGTATTGACCACAAAATGTTCGCAGAAGGAAATGTCACAAAAAGTTGACCAGAGGGGAGAAAACATGATCTTCTAATGCAAACATGGCTAGGTTAACTTCAGAAGATTGGATTGGGCCATAAGTCAACATTCCATCCCCATAGTACCTTTTACTTGATAAGGTTATATAATTGCCAA
Source organism: Hanleya hanleyi (assembly GCA_036873755.1). Classification (NCBI taxonomy): domain Eukaryota; kingdom Metazoa; phylum Mollusca; class Polyplacophora; order Lepidopleurida; family Hanleyidae; genus Hanleya; species Hanleya hanleyi. Next base: position 52,514 of record JAVTVY010028374.1, read on the forward strand.
TTTGCACAGTAAACAAAAATGAGTGCAGCTCTTCAGAAACCAGTGTGGCCTTAAATGATACCTCACTAATCAACCTTAATGTCTTGCCTTTCCAGAAAAAGTATACATAATTGAGGGGGAAATATGAGATGCAAGGATACAAGCTGATGGGTGATACATGTATCTAGGTTAAATCTCCGCGAGTTTTATGAATGTACCAGTTGAACATGTTGAAGGTGTGACGGTTGTTAAATATGATAATGGAAGAATTAACAGAAGTGATTACACTCTCATGACTCTGTGACTAAACTTCTCGTCAAAATATCATTATTTTGTGAACAGTGAAGATTTTGATAAAATCACTTTTAGAGGTTATGATTTAGAACTTCTGTAAGTTGGTTCCCTGACTGATTAAATCATAGTTTGTAACCATAGCAATTTAGATTTTGTGAGTACTGTAAGTTAATGCAAACTGAGGAGTCCCCAATATTAGTGAAGTAGTTTGAGCTAGTTAGACCCGGCCAGTATTTACGAACCCATTCCTCCAATGTCATATATTGTAAACTCCGATGCTGTCTGTGTAACACATACACTCTGACATCATAGGGCTTAAAAATATGGTGCACATGTACATTTCTTATATCAATTTTGATGCAGATGTTATATTTATATGGTATATCTTATAGGAAAAGGAACAAATTAAATGCTAACTATTTGAAAGAGTACACATCACAGCGCCATGTTTAGCTGTGATGTCCTGAACCCACTACGCTCCGTTCAGTAAGACACCATGCTAATTGGTTGAGAGCCATGCACACATAAACTGTTCAATATGTTACATCCCCAATGCAATCAGAGGGTATATCTGACAGTAGCAGATCTGATGTGAACCTGTCTGATTGCTTTTACCTACATCCACCAAATAGAATAACTTGGCATATTTCCCAGTGGTAATATATATATATACATGTGTACAGTATTTCACCAACTAATCAGTATGTGATAAATCTATAATAACCAGGGAAAGAAGTGGGAGAAAGCCTGCCAGTATCTGCTGTCTGCTGGTACAGATCTGGTAGTACCTGTACCTGCCAGTATCGGCTGGTATATCTGCCTGCTGGTACAGATCTGGTAGTACCTGCCTGCCAGTATCTGCTGGTATATCTGCCTGCTGGTACAGATCTGGTAGTACCTGTCAATATCTGCTGGTATATCTGCCTGTTACAGATCTGGTAGTATATGCTGGTATATCTGCCTGCTGGTACAGATCTGGTAGTACCTGTACCTGTCAATATCTGCTGGTATATCTGCCTGTTACAGATCTGGTAGTATATGCTGGTACATGTATATCTGCCTGCTGGTACAGATCTGGTAGTACCTGTACCTGCCAGTATCTGCTGGTATATCCGCCTGCTGGTACAGATCTGGTAGTACCTGCCTGAAAGTATCTGCTGGTATATCTGCCTGTTACAGATCTGGTAGTATATGCTGGTATATCTGCCTGCTGGTACAGATCTGGTAGTACCTGTACCTGCCAGTATCTGCTGGTATATCTGCCTGCTGGTACAGATCTGGTAGTACCTGCCTGAAAGTATCTGCTGGTATATCTGCCTGTTACAGATCTGGTAGTATATGCTAGTATATCTGCCTGCTGGTACAGATCTGGTAGTACCTGTACCTGTCAATATCTGCTGGTATATCTGCCTGTTGGTACAGACCTGATAATACCTAGGCCTGCCTCCAGTATCTGCTAGAACCTCAAATTTTGATTTTTCTCCGTGATTAACTAATTTATGTGTGTAAATGAGCATTTGAGCATTTACGCGATTCTCCTCATTGCCCAGGTGATGTACATTTATGTTCCAGGGCATCCTACCAAATATGGTAGTTCATGTGGAAATTGAAAGGGTAGTGTGCTGCATTGTGGTACTGGTATATTTCTGGATTGATTAACATTGTTGCCTACCATTTATTTATTATCAGGTTGATTTCAGTGGAGAGCTGACCCATGTTGTCATAAAGGGAGGCTGAATGTGTTGCCAGTAGGGAGTTAATTCACCCTTGTTGCCAATGGCAGATTTAATTCACCTCCTAATACCATTAAAGTAGGTTGATCTTGTTACTGTGTTGCCATCAAGGGAGGCTGAATACGTTAACATAGCGCGAGGTTGATCTTGTTACCAATGGGAGATTTAATTCATCTCCTAATACCATCAAAGTAGGTTGATCTTGTTACTGTGTTGCCATCAAGGGAGGCTGAATATGTTGCCAGTCAGGGAGTTAATTCACCCTTGTTGCAATGGAGGGAGGTTGATTGTTGTCAGTGGGGAGTTAATTCACCTCTTAATAACATTATAGGAGGTTGCCAGGGGGAATTCACCCTTCTTGCCATAGGAATTAAGAGTATGGATCTTATTGCCAGTGGGAAGTTAAAACACCTGTGTTGCCATGGAAATCGCATCATTGTCTTGTAGTTTTGATCTTGGTATAAATCTCAGGCTGGCGTCGGACATGTTGACCCATATTTAATTGGTCTTCAAAGAAGTATTTTAGCCGACTGCTACACGAGGACAGCTGTTTTCCTGATAGAAAATTTGGAGTCATGTTGATATATATTTAGTCCTTGACATGAGGAACTAACAGTGACGCCTCAAGTGTCTGCTTTGTTCAGGTTGGCAGTTCAAATATCTACTGTCTGTCGGACATTACGAGGGAATGGGATTTTCGGCAATATATCCAAGCCAATTTTTCTCAGAGCAGTGAAATACCTCACGGTAACTATATGTAATTTGTGCATTTCTATTTTAAAATTCAAGGAAATCTATTCAGAATCAAAGAAAATCTCCAATACCTTGCATGTTATTTTCAAATGGGCTTGCAGTGTTGTCGCATTGAGACTGGCCTCCATGTCATTTAATATGCAGAATTGTCAGGGCAAAATTCGTTTGGTGAATTTGACCCATGTTTTGTATGGATTTGTTCAGAATAAAAATTCACAAATAATGTTTAGATGATTGCAAAATTTCAGTGCTCTGGAAAAAATTTGCTTTGATATATTGCAGAAAATCCCATTCCATCATGGTAGTACATCGCCTCAAAGTAGAATTTCTTGAACAGTGACCCAATGTGATGTCCAAGTGTTACATTTTAGTTCTGGGGTATAAATAGGGGAACCTGTCCAGGTACTGCTTGAGTTGTGGGGTGTAGAAATCCGAGAAGGAAATACAGGCTGGCTGTTGAGGTTGTGATAAGACATTGATTTGAATGATAAAGTGTGATAAGAATTTGGGAATTGTTTTGGGGAAAATTTCAGAAATGTAAATTACATGTACCTATGCTGTAAACAATAGTTTCACTCCATTTTTATGCAGATATTTGACAATATTGTTGTTTTTAAGCCAAGTTCTGCTGTTTTCATTACACAATTATATCAATTTGTTAAAACATCTTTACATCAGATCATATATATCACGCGCTGTTACAATATACATTAACTATGTTTAGGGAGAAATGAGCTCTGGGCTGATGATCTGTGACTGTATGTAGACCTACATGTACTCCAGAGCTGACCCAAAGATCATTGTGTCACATTTTGTACAGATCAAAATCATATATGGAAAATTTAACAAATTATATTTTATGACTAAATAGCTCATGTAGAAAACTGCACATTTTCTCATCATACATTGTAATAAATAATTTTGTACAAAACAGATTGGAAATCTGCTTTTATTTATTAGCTTTACATACCCTCATAGGCGAGTGTGTATCAATAATAACGGATATCATTGAGACAATTAAAATGACCATTCTTTTCCGCTCATTAAACCGCCCCTCCCCCCCACCTTCTAATTAGGGGGGGCATATAGCGATCGATCTGTCCCTCTTTCCGTCCGTCTGAATTTCTTGTCCGCGCAATATCTCGGTTAACATTTGATGGACAGGATTGAAACTTGCATGAAATGTGGCCAGTGCCTCGTAGAGTTTCTTTTTTCCGAGTTTCGGTTATATTTTCAAGAGTTATGGCCCTTTGTTCCTGAAATCTCCATGAATTGGGACTTGTCCGGGCTGGATATTGTATGTACAATTATGAAATTTGCAGGATATGTGGTCAGTGCCCTGAAGTTTCTCCACATTTCGTGTATATTTTCAAGAATTATGGCCCTATGTTCATGAAATCTTTGTGAATTATTAACCGAGATCCAGCCCAGACAAGTATGAAAGTTGCTAATGCCCCATAGTTGTGCAGCATGAAGTTTCTCTGTGTTTTGGTTATATTGTCAAGAGTTGCGGCCCTTTGTTCCTCAAACCTTAGTCATGTTAGTGAATGGGATATATACACATGTCCAGGCTGGATCTCGGTCGATATTGTATGGACAAGCATGAAATTTGCATGATGTCAGTGCCTTGCAGTTGTGCAGAGTAAAGCACTTTGTCCGTCTGTCTGTTCGGGTTTCTTGTCCATGCAATATCTTGGTTAATATACAGAACAATGGCGGGGCAGTGTCGGACTAAAGCGGAATGGGGGCATACAATTAAGCAATCTCTGATAGCTTCTTTCCTGCGTTATTCCATGAAATATTCACACTGCCATGACAGATCACAGCAGAACCCATGAAAATGATATTAAAAATCGGGGAAAAATCTAACTATACAAATCAGAATTTAGTGGTGCCATCAATATTTCTTTTTGACCGATTTTCGGGTCTTTTTTAATACACTTTAATTCTAAATCATAAACAAGAGCCCAAGGGGCTTCAATATACGCCCGTGTATCTGGAATTACATTGGTCCAAATTTCAAGGTTGTTTGATAGCTTCGATTCCAATTGGTAGCTAGCCTACAATTTTGTGCTTCTGAGAATGTAACATATATAACATCTTATATTGAATGATAAACTAAAACGAGCTTAACTCTTGGTAACTAGTTGACCTTGAAGCAAGAGCCGAGAGCTCACATATCCCACACTGAAATCGACAATATTCAAACACAAGAAAATAGTAGTTTTCCTGCAAATGGATTCCTTTCAGACGAGATAATTTTTCATGAAGGAAGAAGAAAGTGATGAAGTAAACCTTTGTTCTTGAGTTAATAAAGAGGTATGAAGTTCATAAAGGATCCCTCTCCCCGTTAAATTACTAAATGTATGGTTGTTATTTCACAACAGTTGTAGCTGTTTCAAATAGGAGACAGGATGAATGACATGTACATGTATGGGAGAGAATATTCCAACCTAACACATATGGTCAGCTAAACTTCATTCAGTTTTGAAGGCCTGTGACCTTGACCTTGGACAAATTGATCTCAAAATGTATGGCTCCTCTTTGCCATGCGAGTGAGGTATACTCAAAGTTTGGTACCATTCCATACCTTGAAACTAGAGATATCGCATGGACAACAAATGTTAATGGATGAATGGACAGAACGCAACATCGCATTACATGACCTCGTCTTCGACAGGCATATGAAAATGTGATTTCCTGATTTTGGGGTCATAGTTACCTTGACCTAAATTTTGGTACACGACACTTCGTCTTCCGTCAATGTATCAATGGACACAAAAAAATCATGATTTTGTATGAATTTCAGGATTTTAAGGGTCACAGTGACCTTGACGTTCAGCCTTGACCTACAATTTGGAATGTGACACATCATGTCCCCCTAATGAATCTACGGACACAAAACAAAGTAATTTTCAAAGATTTTTTGATTTTAGAGTCACTGTGACAGTGACAAACCATCTCCCCGTAATTTCTCAATGGACACAAAAAATCATGATTTTTAACAATTTAACGATTTTGGGGTCACAGTGACCTTGACCTACATTTTGGTATGCGACACATCACATCCCCATAATGTATCTACTGACACCAAAAAAATGTTATTTATAATAATTTCCCGATTTTGGGGTCACCGTGACCTTTGACTTTTCACCTTGATTCTGGTGTCAGTCATCTTGACTATTGACCTGGATCTAAATTTTCGTACATGACAAAACGGCTACCCGTAATTTCTCAATGTACTAAAAAAATCATGATTAACAATTTCATGATTTTGGGGTCACAGTGACCTTCACCTTTGACCTTGACCTACATTTTGATATGTGACACATTGTGTCCCCCTAATGTATCTACTCACACAAAGAAATGTTATTTTCAATAATTTCCTGATTTTTGGGTCCGTGACCTTTGACCTTCAACCTTGACCTATATTTTGGTATGCGACACCTCATTTCCCCCTTTTGAATCCACTCATAAAAAATTAGAAATTTTTAATGATTTCCTGATTTTTCCGTCACACTGACCTTTGACCTCTGACCTCGACCTACATTTTGTATGCAACACATAGTTCTCCCCTAGGGCATCCACTCACCAAAAATTAGAACTGTAGATAGAAAACTGTCAATGATAAATGATTTCCTGATTTTAGGCAACAGTGACCTTTGACCTCTGACCTTGACCTCAATTTTGGTACGCGACACATCGTCTCTACCTAGCGTATCCACTCACAAAAAATTGCAACTGTGGATAGAAAACTTTCACAGATATAGACCGGACATGAACACTTCAGTGATTTCCTGTTTTTTAGGCCAGTGACCTTTGACCTCTGACCTTGACCTTCATTTTGGTATGCGACACATCGTCTCCCCGTAGGGTATCCACTCACCAAAAATTAGAACTGTAGATGGAAAACTGTCCCAGATATAGACCGGACACGGGGGACGGACAGACGGACACACGGACAGACAGACGGAAACCGCCATCACATAATACGTCCGCCTTTTGGCGGGCGTATAATTATAATTAGACATTAAATTATAATTAGACATTAAATATGTTCAAACAAGGCAATTTTATGGATATTTTCACGGGGCGATGTAGTCCCATAGGGACTAATGGTCCTGTCTTATAGTCAGAAAAAAATTGAGCACCGGCTCTGTGTCTTGCTAACACAGCAAAAGATAGAGTTCTTACACGACAAGAAAGAGGTCTGAAACTTCCTTCTTTCAGTGTCCAGGTTTCTGTGTTTTTAATGTTCGCGTATAGTTGCAACTCATTTTCTTTAGAAAGCGTGTTTGGGCAGTAATTTAGTATTAAATAATACCAGTATAAGTGTAATTCATTGTAGAAAAAACTGAGATATTTCACTTTGCCTGTATTCATTTACATTTTCATGAAATATGTGTTGAGTTACAGTTTCTAATTTTCACCATTTAAGCTTGCCCCTCATGACCCTCTGCATTATCCTTTTATGGTAAGTTTCTAAAATCCAGTGGTGGTCAAATCATTTACATAATAATTTCCCTGTATTCAGAAATGTTTTCTTTCCATTCTGCTTCTGAAATATTCATGGAATGTTGCAACAATATTCCCCCTGATCTACAGAAAGAGCTCTGCATATCACAGACACACTGTAAGGTGACAGGGGAGATAACCAAATAGAACTGTAATATACTAGAGGTGTTCTGGCAGTAGGAGGTACATGTATATAATATGATGCCATGGGAGGATGCATCCCAGCATAGCTCCAGTCCATCTAACCATGGGGATTTTACATTGTATCTCAATACTCAATTTTACCCTTCGGCCAATTTTGGTCATGGGATATTGTCGTCTTATACGTCCGTCTGTTCGTACGTCTGTAGGTTAGTACGTGAGCGAGATATCCGGAAAACGGTTCCACTGAAGAATTCCAAATTTGGTATGCTTATTTACCTAGTCAAGGACCAGAAGCCTATTGAATTGGGACCTGATTGGGTGGAAACCTTGGCAGCCATCTTTAATTTTATGCAAAATGGATAATGATCCATATCTCGGAAACCATTCAACTGTTCAATACGAAAGTTGGTATACATCATTGATACATCAAGCAACTTTCAATGAATTACCAAACCGGCCTTTCTGATTAGCTGGAAATCCTGGAGGCCGTCTTTAATTTATGCAAAATCGATAATGGTACATATCTCTGTTACCATTCAATTGTTTTATATGAAAGTTGGTATACATCATCGATGCATACAGATACATGTAATTTAAATTGGGACCTGATTGACCGAAAACCTTGGTGGCCATCTTTAATTTATGCAAAAACTTTAATGATATATCATTAAAGTGTTCTATACCAAACTTGGTATACAGCATCGATGTATCAAGAGACTTGCAAATAATAACCACATCAGTTCCTCTGAGTGGGGAGAAGGATGGGCGGCCATCTTAAATTTATGCAAAATCATTAATGATCTCGTTCTCGAAAACCGTTCAAGTGCTCGATGTAAAATTTGGTATACATCATCGATGCATCAAGAGACTTACGACAAATGACAGTTCCGGTTTCTCTGATTGGACGGAAACCTTGGTGGCCATCTTTAATTGATGCAAAATCTTTAATGATGTGTTTCTCTGATACCATTTCAGTGTTCTATACGAAACTTGGTATACAGCATCAATGTATATCGAGACTTTCAATTAATAACCACATCAGTTCCTCTGAGTGGCGGGTAGGATGAGCGGCCATCTTTAATTTATGCGAAATCATTAATGATCTCTATCTCTGATACCAATGCTCGATGTAAAATTTGGTATACATCATTGATGCATCAAGAAACTTATGTAATGAATACCGGTTTCTCTGATTGGACGGAAACCTTGGGGGTCATTCCTAATTGCAAAATTTTTGATAATCTGTATATTTCTGACTTGACTGCTTGGTGTTCCTGACATCTTGGTTCAAATTGAATACATTATGAATGTACCCAGAGCCGAGGGGTTTTCAGATGCGCAGCTTCGTATTGTTATTTACTGCTGAAGGATATGCTTTCTATTATCTGAAAAAAGTGAAATTTTTTACAAATATTGGTAACATGCAGTGAAGACATTATTTTATCATTTCATCAGGTTCATTTCATAATAAATGTCTGTCCCAGCGGTCAGTTATTTTTTTTTAATATATATATGTGTGCAATTACACTAATGCACTAGAGATCCTTGTCGAGAGGAATGTGTGAGACTACAAGTATGGCTTTTCGCCATGGGATGGAACATCAAAGGGTTGGTGGAATTATTCCAACAGCCTATTTTACATTTAAATAGCCCCATTTCAGTGCCTAAGGCTCTGGTTCTTTTATGCCCTGGAGCAGAGGTTTAGTTAGATATATATATCAGAATTTTATTAATAATATCTTTATTTCAAGAGGGTAATACACAATCAGTTTCAACAAGAATCTGTTCTTCCTTGTGGCCCTCATCCACAGTTAATCAAGGGAGGGAGGTATGAACAACCTTATCTTGGGTTACAGGTGAAAGCTTCATTCTGGCAGACACACTACATTCAATTGCCAAAATGGCATTAATCAGGAAATCTCATTGAAATTGTCAAATAATTTAATTTTATTGCAATATATTAATGGGGAAATTCTTACTACCAGTAAAGATAATTTGAAAATTAAAGAGTTAATACAAATTTCCATTAAAATACCATCAATTTTAGGTGGAAAAAAAAATGACTACCCATTAAATTTATTAATGGCCATTAAATTTGTGATGGAAGTCAAATTAAGGGAGTCGTTGAAAAGATTATGGCTTTTAAATGCCACTAATTTATGTGACATGACAATGATATTTAACGGCGTGAGATCAGCAGGTTTTTACCCCTCAGCCAAAATTTGGCCGAAGGGTATTGTCGTCATGTACGTCTGTCCGTCACACCTTTCTCGTTACCAAGATATCTTCAGAACGACTTACCCTAGGCACACCAAACTTGCAGTGCACATCCGTATGCGCGTGACGCAGAACCCTATTGAATCTGGACCTGATTGGTTGGAAACTTTGGCGGCCATCTTTAATTTATGCGAAACCATCACAGCTTTCTCGTTACCAAGATATCTTTAGAGCGACTTACCCTAGGCACACCAAACTTGCACTGCACATCCATATGCTCATGACCCAGAACCCTATTGAATCTGGACCTGATTGGTTGGAAACTTTGGCGGCCATATTTAATTTATGCGAAATCATTAATCTTTTGTATCTTAGGTACCATTTCACTGTTCCGTGTGTGAACTTGGTATAGATCATCGATGCATCAAGAAACTTCAAAGGAATGACCAAACCAGTTTCCCTAATTCGGTGAAAACCTTGGCGGCCATCTTTAATTTATGCAAAATCTTTAATGATATATATCTTTGATACCATTCAAGTGTTCTATACGAAACTTGGTATACAGCATCGATGTATCAAGAGACCTGCAATGTATAACCACATCAGTTCCTCTGAGTGGCAGGAAGGATGGGCGGCCATCTTTAATTTATGCGAAATCATTAATGATCTCTATCTCTGATACCGTTCGAGTGCTCGATGTAAAATTTGGCATATATCATCGATGCATCAATAGACTTACGATAAATGGCAGTTCTGGTGTTTCTGATTGGGCGGAAACCTTGGTGGCCATCTTTAATTTATGCAAAATCTTTGATGATGTATATCTTTGATACCATTTCAGTGTTCTATATGGAACTTGGTATACAGCATCCATGTATCAAGACACTTGCAATGAATAACCACATCAGTTTCTCTGAGTGGTGGGAAGGATGGGCGGCCATCTTTAATTTATGCGAAATCATTAATGATCTCTATCTCTGATAATTTTCAAATGCTCTATGACAAAATTTGGTATACATCATCGATGCATCAACAGACTTATGTAACGAATACCGACTTCTCTGATTGGACATAAACCTTAGAGGCCATTTCTAATGGCAAATTTTTTCATAATCTGTATATTTGTCACTTGACTGCTTGGTGTTCCTGAAGTCTTGCTTCAAATTGAATACATTAGGAATGGCTGGCGCCCAGAGCCGAGGGCTTCTTGTATGCCAGTCGAGAGATGAGGTCATGTAATGCGACCACAAACATTTGTAAGCTGTGCGATATCTGCATCTCACAGTTCGTGCATTTTTACCAAAGTTAGTGTATACATTACCCATGGAATCCAATTCCTATTGGGATCAAGGTCACTTGCCAAAAATCAGTAAATGATTGAAAATTGTTGTTTATGCTATCAAGTACATTCTAAAGAAGTAGATTGTGGTGACAAAGGAGGTTATTTATTTTAACACACTGATCAATTTTGACCAAACGGTATTGTCTGTCCATCTTGCTTGTTAACACAATATCTCTTGAAGGATCATTGTCATCAGGCTTTCCAAATCCATATCAAACTGGCAATGGACCTGAAGCCTATTGAAGGTAACTGACCTATTTTCACCAAGGTCAAATTCTAGTATTGGCGATATCTTTTGAAGGATTGCATCTAGGCTCCAAATTCATACTAAATATGCAACTTGTGATGGACTAGAAAATTCAATTTGAATGACCTTGACCTATATTTTATGAAGATCAACTTCTAGTTTATGCAATATATAACAGGTTAGGGTCAACCCATATGTTCTCATACAAGCGTTTTTTTTAAAGAATATTTAATAATTCTGGAAGTGAAGTTTGGGGGGAGGTAAATGTACTCACCCCATTCATGAACAGAGGGTTTTCTCTAGCGCAGCAAAAACTGCCGGGCACACGAAACGCAAGACACGGAAGGTTGGAATATTACGCAATTACAGGTTACTAATTTTCACTCACAAGAAGGAAGAAACTAGCTAATACAGAGTGCAATTATTCGTATTTATTCAGACCTGAATTTGATTGAGAATCAGCTCAAACAAGTGGCTGTCCAAATAAAGATAGTATAAAAGTTTCAGAAACGTCAAAATGGACGACCCAGTTCTTATTCCGACGATCATACAAGAATGAAGTGATAAATCATAAAACTACAACACCTTGGAATCGGTACCAAAATTTAAAAAGAAGAACCTGTGTCACATTTGGCTAGCCCCCCCCCCCCCCAATAAGAAAAGGGGAGCGACAAGGACAAATTAATTATCTCCTTAAACTAAAGAACCATATCTATTCAAGAGTTAAAATTATCATTAATACATAAATTAAACACAATCGTCAAAGGTGTCACTTGGGGGGAGGAGGTGTTGGGTGTGAATGATGACCTCGATCAAACCAACTGAAAGTTATTTTCCTATGTTGGACTTACAGAAGAAACGACCCCCTGACAAAAACTCCTGGCAACGCCCATGATCATGTGTTGTTAACAAATTACTTATATACAACATGATTACAGCCAACTTGGCGGAGTAATCCGAGAATGACAGGATTCATACTGCTGGCTACTGAATGTCAGATCTGACGCTTCCATTAGAACATGAAACAACAGTTTAACATGGAACAACATAAACATGTACAAGGAACAAAAGAGCCTCCGTAATAGGTTGCTTTCAACTCTATTTCAGTCATATCACGACGTTTGGTTCCTATTCATTTTCACACCTGGAAATCCACACAAGTGGGGTCCTCTTCCTTTTTACACCCGGGAACCTCATGGGTGCCCCAGTCATCTCTTATGACAAGCTCTCTGAGGAGCTGAGGTCTATTCTTACCATGACCTGGAGTGTGCACAACGACCCCCCAGGTCAATCCCCGGGAGCCCCACAAGTATTTTTCAGATGAAAGACAATAAGAAGATATTTTTTTGCCGCTGGTTCGAATCCTGCATGGATCTCGACCAATTTTCAGCACCAGAATCTGTGCTATATAAGATAGTGTAATCCCAAAATAACAAAAATACTGGAAAAGACAATAATACAAACATTATCCAATACAATGAACTTAACATGTATGCTTGCAAAAATACAGTGAAACATTTACATGTAATATTGACCCATCAAACCACTAAGTAATTACTAACTTAACCCTCTCTGTACCGTAGGTGCCGATACAATAAAGTTCCACGATTACCTATCATTGGCATACAAAAATATGAAATTTCTAGGCCAATATTTCATCACATTACCTCTTGTTTGAAGTTGGATGATAATTGTATCTTCCTTTCATTCATGTTTAATGACAGAGTTGATACCAGTTTGTTAACCGTCAGAACTACGATAGGCTGCAGAGGGAGTTAATAATGCCCGAGATAGCAGAGGGAGTTAATAATGCCCGAGATAAGGCAGAGGGAGTTAATAATGCCTGAGATAGCAGAGGGAGTTAATAATGCCCGAGATAGCAGAGGGAGTTAATAATGCCCGAGATAAGGCGAGGGAGTTAATAATGCCCGAGATAGCAGAGGGAGTTAATAATGCCCGAGATAGCAGAGGGAGTTAATAATGCCCGAGATAAGGCAGAGGGAGTTAATAATGCCCGAGATAGTTAATAATGCCCGAGATAAGGCAGAGGGAGTTAATAATGCCCGAGATAGTTAATAATGCCCGAGATAAGGCAGAGGGAGCGACAATGCCTGTGATAAGGCAGAGGGAGTTGGACAATGCCCGAGATAGTTAATAATGCCCGAGATAAGGCAGAGGGAGTTAATAATGCCTGAGATAGCAGAGGGAGTTAATAATGCCCGAGATAGCAGAGGGAGTTAATAATGCCCGAGATAAGGCGAGGGAGTTAATAATGCCCGAGATAGCAGAGGGAGTTAATAATGCCCGAGATAGCAGAGGGAGTTAATAATGCCCGAGATAAGGCAGAGGGAGTTAATAATGCCCGAGATAAGGCAGAGGGAGTTAATAATGCCCGAGATAAGGCAGATGGAGTTAATAATGCCCGAGCTAAGGCAGAGGGAGTTAATAATGCCCGAGATAGCAGAGGGAGTTAATAATGCCCGAGATAAGGCAGAGGGAGTTAATAATGCCCGAGATAAGGCAGAGGGAGTTAATAATGCCCGAGATAAGGAGAGGGAGTTAATAATGCCCGAGATAAGGCAGAGGGAGTTAATAATGCCCGAGATAAGGCAGAGGGAGTTAATAATGCCCGAGATAAGGCAGAGGGAGTTAATAATGCCCGAGATAAGGCAGAGGGAGTTAATAATGCCCGAGATAAGAATATCCACTAAGAAACAAAATTGGTGCCTGTGTATGGTACATATACTCACATATGAAACTTTCAAAGTAAGGAGCTGTTTATTACAGCACAGAAACAAACACTGGAAATATATTGAATCAGAGGAGGAGGAGGGAATTTTGGCTTAATGTCACACTCAAGTTTGTTTCACTCATATGGTGACAGTCAGTTTGGTTGGTGGAGGAAGCCGGAGTACCCGGAGAGAACCACCGCCCTTCGGCAAGTAACTGACAAACTTTCACACATGGACCAGCTGGGTTCGAACCCGTGCCGTATTGAATCAGATGTCACTGTCAACTTGGAAACTGTTTTTTGGATGTCAAAGTTTCTATTAGAACATTTCACTGTAGATACTAAACAGTGCTCATTATGAAGTATAGTGGGAAAGTCTTTCTGGATTAACACTGGTTATCATGTATGTCAAACTGACAGTCAAAGAAAGTCAAGTTCCAGTATATATCAGTCAACATAATACTGTGGGAATATAAAACTATACAACACATAACAATATTTATTATGAGCTTTCATAGAAATAAGATCTACTTGCTCAGATATATGGTCATAATATCATATAAACACATATCAAATTAGAATATGTATTAATATAACAACAGTAGCATTTCATGGGTGGTTCTATCCCTTTCCCACTTGTATCTGCTTGTACACCACTACCCACAGTGTGTACAACAAAACCTTTAAGTACAAGTGGTCGGCGAGGTTATGTATATTATGAGAATACATGATTTTACATATTTTTTTAAATATCACTTCTATTAAAGCACGAATACTATAGCGCCAACATTAAGTTAGCAGTGTTGAGTCCGGTCAATACTTGGATGGGTGACCGGGTGCTGCACTGGCTGGGTTGATCAGTGTCCAGGATAATAGGAACTGTGAGCGCTCTCATGTCCGGGCACATGTAGGCATCATTGTGATAGGGCTGAACAATTGTCGAGTATTCCTCATTCAATCTTTTACAGGTCCTTAAATATCCCCTCCATTCACTGGAGGAGCTATATTCAGGACCACACCCAAACCCCATGGTCAAGTAACCATGGTAACCTTTGTCAAATCTTCATCCACCTCTCTTGTACTTTCCTTCTCCCAGAGTCACCGACTCCATCAATAAATGAATAACAAAGGGTGGCACCTTTAGACTAAGTAATAATGGTCACGAGCTTTCGCAGATAGTGGATATCTGCTTCGTCAGGTGAAGTCAATAAAGCCATACCCCTGGTACCACGTAGATCTATTCATGCGGTCTTTACATTAGGGTTCTTGTTTTGTCTTTCATACACATCTATGGTATTGCATTGAGAAGAGAAGTTATCAAGTTCCCAGCATTCATTTATTGTGATCACTTTATACAGTGTTCTTACTCTATTGTGCTATGCTGGCCCAAGCTGTGACAACGATTTGGTGTAAGCCACCCAAAATATAATTGACAAAAGATCTGCTGCAAGTTGTATTGTCCGTCTTTTGTCCAAGATATTACCTTTTCAATTGGAGGTCTTACACCAAAGTGTTATCACACAAAAGCTCGCATGTCAGTGATTCTACAGCAACTTCCCACTTCAATGGCTATTATCTTGTACCTAGAGCAACTAGAGACGAGGCTTACACTGAGAAGGTACCTGACCACAAATTAGGTAACACACCAACTTGTTACTGATTCCAGGATTCCACTGGGCATATCCTGGACAACTTACTTTCAGTATCACATACATTAATATGTATTTATCACAAATCATACTCATAACTGTACTTATTCTACACACCGAGTACTACCAATTTATTTCAGTTGCCTTTAATCTACCTGGGCCCTGGGAAAGAACAGTTGGGATATAGTTCATGTACAGGGACGGTGGAACAGGGGAACCCAGCAAAAGACACAAACAAAAAACATATTGCATGCAGATTTTACTTCCAATAAGCATGAGAGGCATCCTTGCTCATTCCAGCATCTGTCAAATCCGAGCCATGATGGATAGCTTGTACACCACCACTTCAATCGGAAATATTCGTGAGCTTATGACCTCTCCGAACATGCCCATATTTGAACGAATTAAGTGCCGGGCAATGTCTCCAGCATCGTTTCTTTGAAGTCAGATGTTTATAGGCTATCCGAGAATCTTTTCATTTAAGATATGCCCTCATGTTGTTTCCTCTCGGACTTGAAAGAGTTTGTCCTTCAGCTTCTTCTCTACATGGGCCTTCATTTAATTATACCGAGATCCCACGAAGGTAGCGTATTGCACCAAAACCCCGTCCGTTCATTGGTTGATATTTTAAATCGACAGTTCCAGTAATAACTACAGCCTTAATCTGCCTACAGTGCCTGGTACGGAGATAGGAGTATACAGAACTGCATTATGGAGGATGGCTCATTCACACTCATAAGTTGACTCTGTGTTCGGCTCCACAGCAAGTAGAAAACATCTGTGTTGGTGACATGATCAAAGCTTAATGAACCTTTCGATTGAAATGATATATATTTAATATTTAAATTATTCTACTTTCAAACGTCCTCATTTTCGAGACGTGAAATATTAAAAAAAAAAATGTTGTGAAAAACAACAAACCTGGCAAAACAAATAGAGTTTACACATACGAAGATTTCTTGTTTTATTACCCGGAAATACGCTAGAACGCGTCTCCGACCATCTAAGACCCCTGAAGCATCCGGTGCCTGGGCGGCTCCTGGACCCTCACTGAAATGTGCTGTGATAGTGACCCCTCCAATCACCAATTGCTTCCGCCATGCCTGATGATCTTTCCAATGTGACTTGACATGTTAACAAATGGAGCAATGGCCAACCACTAAACCATTAGCCACTATTGGAAATCCCATAAATTCACTTTGTACGTCATTTTATATGTCACTTCGTCTTACTGATATGCCAAACAGTTTACTGAAGTGACAGACAACCATCTAAGTAAAGATGTGGTCCTCAAAGACCAACAAATTGCTCACAGTTCCTTCCCGATTCCCTCAATAAACATTCTTTACAAGGAATAAACCTGTTCACCTGGAATTTCACCATGATTATTCCGTCTCATCATTTATCAACATTCCCCAACATAATTATTTTATCCATCACTGAAGGTTGTGATTATACAAAAATAATATGTTTACTGCATGAAAACTCAAGTAATTGGATCAATGCCTGCAAGTTTTCTTCACTGTTGACTTGATTCATATACCATACCCACACAGGATCCAGGACATTAGCCTTTCAAGACGAAAGCCAGGACCAATAGCCCTTCAGACATTAGCCATTCAGGATTTTTTGCATTCTAAATGGGAAAAATTAAAACTAAATTACAACTATTATAATTTCTAATTCTTCTCACTTTCTAGCTTTGGTCATGATACAATGATTGATTGAAATTGTACTTTTAGGGTCACTTCCCATGCGGATCTCAGTAGTAGTTCTTTGCATAATGGTTTGCTTGGTTTTATTCTTTGTCTCCGTTCTCTTCCCTTACACACATAGCAGTTCACAAAAACAAAAAAAAAAACCCAAAAACCTGACTGGTATGTAGAAATCTGTGCCTGTGACATTGCTCTCAGAAATGTGTATCAGGGAACAGGATGGCAGGCTTCATCCAATAGTGCATATAAGTCAAAGATTTCTGTTCTAGTTTTGATGTAAAATGTATAGACTCCACCGATTGTGCAATGATTGTGCTATAAAACTTACATATTGTCGTAGTTTATAATGGGTAATAGATCTATATCAAGTAACTGGGCTATAGAGGACATGATCTATAGTTATATCATAGTTAATATAGTTATAGTGCAGAAACATACTTTTAACATGCATCATCCATGAAACATATATTTAATAAAACCAGAATCTGGCAAAAAAAAAAATATTGATTTACCATTAAATTAATATGCTGAAGGGCTTTTGTCCAGAATCCAAATAAGCAGGTGGGATTTTGTCCTGAAGGTCTAATGTCTGTGTGGGCTTAAGTCCTGAAGGGTTTTTGTCTGCACTCACCTGTGAATGGTTTGTGACAACAATTACTTTCACTTTACAGGTAAACATGTACATGTATACTGCTAATTATAGCTGTAAACGTCTTGCTATTATGTATTGGGAATGTTATAACAAATTGGGAATGTTATAACGGACATCAGCTATCTTGCCTAGATCGATGTAGGTCAGCGAAGGATAACATTCAAATTGTTGATTTTTATTTTCTGTATCATCTGGACAGAAAAAATATATATCTAACATGATACTGATAAGTAAGGAACAAGGATACTATAATTACATTATACTATGGACCAGTAGGGAGACTTGTGAAATATGATTAATTACCCCTGAATATACTATTATCATACTGTCTTCCCTCTCACTGATGTCAATCTGTGAATGATCACACAAGGCAGAAGATCAAACATCATCCATGCATACTTTAACATCAGTAAGAAAAATCCACTATTCCAACATCACCTGATAATAGCATGAGTAATTTATATCACTTGATTATAGCCATTCACATCAGCAAGATATGTGCATTCCAACAGTACTTGATTATAGCCATTCACATCAGCAAGATATGTGCATTCCAACAGTACTTGATTATAGCCGCCATTAGCATCAGTAAGATACATCCAAAATACCACCATCACTTGATCATGACCATTAACATCAGTAAGATATATCCACAATACCACCATCACTTGATCATGACCATTAACATCAGTAAGATATATCCACAATACCACCATCACTTGATCATGACCATTAACATCAGTAAGATATATCCACAATACCACCATCACTTGATCATGACCATTAACATCAGTAAGATACATCCAAAATACCACCATCACTTGATCATGACCATTAACATCAGTAAGATATATCCACAATACCACCATCACTTGATCATGACCATTAACATCAGTAAGATATATCCACAATACCACCATCACTTGATCATGACCATTAACATCAGTAAGATATATCCACAATACCACCATCACTTGATCATGACCATTCAGTAAGATATATCAATACCACCATCACTTGATCCCATTAACATCAGTAAGATATATCCACAATACCACCATCACTTGATCATGACCATTAACATCAGTAAGATATATCCACAATACCACCATCACTTGATCATGACCATTAACATCAGTAAGATATATCCACAATACCACCATCACTTGATCATGACCATTAACATCAGTAAGATATATCCACAATACCACCATCACTTGATCATGACCATTAACATCAGTAAGATATATCCACCATTCCATCGTCGCTGTATAGCTGAAATATTGCTGAATGCGATGTTAAACCTTAATTCTCTCTCTCTCTCTCTCTCCACCATTCCAACATCACTTGACTATGACCATTCACATCAGCAGGATATATCCACCATTCCAACATCACTTGACTATGGCCATTAATAATTTCAGTCATCTTCAGGGATAAATTATAATATAATTATATTACTACATTGTGAAACACCCTGCCAGAAAGTACTGGCTCGGGTGCGATATATCGCGTACTTGTGAAATGGATTGAATTAGCGAGCTGTTCCCAACTGGACTCGGTAGCTCAGTTGGTAGAGCAGTGGGACGGTATCCCCTAAGTCGTGAGTTCGATTCTCACCCGAGCCAGTACTTTCTGGCAGGGTGTTTCACAATATAATTATATTATAGCCATTAACATCAGTAAGATATATCCATCATTCCAACATCACTTGGGTTAGGTATGTACATGTAAGAGGTGGGAAAAATTTACGATGTATGGTGACTAAAAAGCAACCATATGACTCCACAGGAAAGCCTCCCTCAGCACCTAACATTCAGACTAGAATACGGGGGATTCTAAGACGAAGTCTTGATATGTCAGTCAAGCTTTTATTGCAGTTGTTCATGTGGAAACTATGAAGTAAACACACAGGCCCTACAACCATTCCAACATCACCTGATTATATCCATTAACATCAGTAAGATATATCCACCATTCCAACATTGCTGAGATATATAAGAGGTTGGAAAAATTGATGATGCTTGGCGACTAAAAACCAACCACATTATGACTCCACAGGAAAGCCTCCCTCAGTACCTCACATTCAGACTATAATACGGACGATTCTAAGATGCGCTTTTATTGGAGCTGTTCATGTGGAAACTATGGAGTAACCAAACAGCCTCTATAGCTATTAACAACAGTAAGATGTATCCATCATTCAACATCACTCGATTATGGCCATTAACATCAGTATATCCACCACTCCAACATCACTGGATTATGGCCATTAACATCAGTAAGATACGTCCAACATTTCAACATCACTCGATTATGGCCATGAACAATGATTAAACAATGGTTATATAAAGTTCATTATTTAATTATAAATTATATTCATAAGTTGATGTTACCTATGGCCATCATAATTATCTATATAATTACATATCATAGCATATCATAAGTACCATACATATGATTCCAATGACAGTCAATCAACATAAGAAATTGTTCATTGTACCATACAAAGTATCCGTATTTCATCAACATACAGATTTGGCTTACGTGAAGAATTTCAGTAAGTTTAATACAAACAGAATATATTATTCTCACTGTACAATGAATCACTTACTTGGATATAATATCATTATAAAACCATTTGATAGGAACAGTATTTAATGAATTTCTAACTGTAAAATTACATCAAACTCAGCTCTTATCAGTGGCGGTGTATCTGGGCCCCACAGTGAAGATATGCCCACTTCAGGCTAAACCAGTGTGGACCACATGTAAATAGGTCAGTTTTAAAAAATGCAATATTTCCAAACTTACTCACGATAGAGATCTGAAACTTTATGTGTATATTTATTAAAGTCTGTGGTTGCTATATAGCTGAAATATTGCTGAACAGGACATTAAACATTGATTCTCATTCTCCCTTAAAGTCTGTTGTGGTATACAGAGCTGCTTGTTAACAATATTTTCATGAATTTATTTTTGTTTTTGTCAACTTTGTTGCACCGAATCTCAAAACTGACATTTTGATAACTGTTTTTAATAAGAAATATGAGCTCTTTATACTGTTTCAGCAGTTTCAAATTTCTGTTTCCAGCAAAGAATACTGGTCATACAACAGAAACTTTGTATAATATATTACAAAGTTCATTTTCTGAAATGAGTATTAAAAATATACCATGAATGTCTCTATTATTCAAGAAGCTATTTAAAGATTTGAATTTCCAAAATTTGAATCTGCTGCACCAAATATGGACAAAGTTGAAAAAATTAAAAGATTACTTTTCATCAAAATATTGTTTAAAAGCAGACATATATATCCATAGATACATCTTACACCACAAGAAACTGAAAAGTACACACATACAGATTCAGATCTCTATTGTGTCAGAGGAAGTTGGGAGATCTTGCATGTTTAACAAAACTGATCTATTTATATGTGGTCCACATTGGTTTGGTCTTAGCCAGTCATAATAAATAGCTGACTTTTCTACTGTATTCAGAATGTACACAGGTGTCTTCCATTATTAATTCCACATATATGTTGGTTGTTATACTATTGGAATTTTTGGCAAAGATGGGTCATCACAGAGAAGATGGCTGTATGCTGCCATAGCTGCTCTGCTAGCTCCCTCTGGTGACAATCCACTACAATACAGTTACAAATGGGAATCACTCCGATTTCAGCATTACACATTGTACATTGATATAGTTGCGACTGACAAAATATTCGCATTTTACCGATCACCAAATTGATGGTACATGTTCCCTGTCTGATGAAAATGAAGTTACTGGACTGGAGATTCACCTTATCATTGTGATCGAGAGTGCAGTCGAAGTGAGAGAGAGAGTAGGATTTAATGTCATATGATCATGACAGTGCCCACATGTAACAGTGGTCCCAGTGCCGACATGTAACAGTGGTCCCAGTGCCCACATGTAACAGTGGTCCCAGTGCCCACATGTAACAGTGGTCCCAGTGCCCACATGTAACAGTGGTCCCAGTGCCCACATGTAACAGTGGTCCCAGTGCCACCATTATGGTGCTGACTCAATGAAGCACCACATCATACTCAGACATGTTACCCTATCCAGTCTCATTGTGCCGACATCAGACCAATCAGTCCTTGATCTATCTCTGCCAAGCGAGGTAACAAGAAGTCAATGTAGCAGGAATTAGACTTTGAAGAAATCATGGTCATCACTGTCTTTATCTTCAGCATCTTCTATACTATCATCTGTGGACCAGCTATCATCATGTGTGCCCCCCATGAGATCTGAACCCTCCTTCCCACTTCTCTCCTTCTTTGATCGCCTCGGCAATGGTTTCCCCTTGTTCGCTAAAAATAGTAATAGTATTTGTGAACTTGGCAAGTATACTGCTTCATAGGCTATGTGTTATACCCAGTGACATTGATTTATATCACATGTATTATAGCCATGGTTATGTGACACTGATATATATCACATGTATTATAGCCATGGTTATGTGACATTGATATATATCACATGTATTATAGCCATGGTTATGTGACATTGATATATATCACATGTATTATAGCCATGGTTATGTGACATGACACATGTATTATAGCCATGGTTAGGTGACATTGATATATATCACATGTATTGCAGCCATGGTTATGTGACATTGATATATATCACATGTATTATAGCCATGTTATGTGACATTGATATATATCACATGTATTATAGCCATGGTTATGTGACATTGATATATATCACATGTATTATAGCCATGTTATGTGACATTGATATATATCACATGTATTATAGCCATGGTTATGTGACATTGATATATATCACATGTATTATAGCTAGTTATGACATTGATATATATCACATGTGTTATAGCCATGGTTATGTGACATTGATATATATCACATGTGATATAGCCATGTTATGTGACATTGATATATATCACATGTGATATAGCCATGGTTATGTGACATTGATATATATCACATGTGATATAGCCATGGTTATGTGACATTGATATATATCACATGTGATATAGCCATGGTTATGTGACATTGATATATATCACATGTGATATAGCCATGGTTATGTGACATTGATATATATCACATGTGATACAGCCATGGTTATATGGCATTGATATATATCACATGTATTATAGCTACAGTTATGACATTGATATATATCACATGTGTTATAGCCATGGTTATGTGACACTGATATATATCACATGTATTATAGCTACAGTTATGACATTGATATATATCACATATCATGTATTATAGCCATGGTTATGTGACATTGATATATATCACATGTATTATAGCCATGGTTATGTGACACTGATATATATCACATGTATTATAGCTATGGTTATGACATTGATATATATCACGTGTATTATAGCTACAGTTATGACATTGATATATATCACATGTGTTATAGCCATGTTATGTGACATTGATATATATCACATGTATTATAGCCATGGTTATGTGACACTGATATATATCACATGTATTATAGCTATGGTTATGACATTGATATATATCACATGTGTTATAGCTACAGTTATGACATTGATATATATCACATGTGATATAGCCATGGTTATGTGACATTGATATATATGACATGTGATATAGCCATGGTTATGTGACATTGATATATATCACATGTATTATAGCCACAGGTGTGACATTGATATATATATGATGTATTATAGCCACGGTGAGGACGTTGATATATATATATATATATATCACAAGTATTATAACCACGGTGATGCCATTGATGTATATCATATGAATTCTAGCCAAGGCTGCTTCAAAGATACTGCTACATATAGAGCCTAGTGAACATTGTTTTGGACAAGGTACACCCACACTGACCTAGACAAGGCATGCCCACAGTGACTAGGCATGCCCACATTGACATACACAAGACATGCCCACATTGACCGTAACAAGGCATACCCACATTGACATGGCATGCTCCATTGACCTGGACAAGGCATGCCCACAGTGACTAGGCATGCCCACATTGACATACACAAGACATGCCCACATTGGCCTTAACAAGGCATACCCACATTGACATACACAAGACATGCCCACATTGACCGTAACAAGGCATACCCACATTGACATGGCATGCTCTATTGACCTGGACAAGGCATGCCCACATGAACCTGGGCAAGGCATGCCCACATTTACCTAGACAAGGCATACCAACATTGTCATGGACAAGGCATGCCCACATTGACAGGAGTAAGTGAATAGAATTTAACGTCGCTTTCAACAATATTTTAGCTATATCGACATGAACCAACTGAGCGTTCCTGCTACTTCAAAAAAGAAATCTTTGAAGCAGCATGGAACCATACACCCTCCATCCGGCCTATTCGTCATGTAAGGAAAACACAATAGGTGACTACATGTAGGGAACCTTTGTTGAACCTGGGAAAGCTACCGGACAAGCTGTTTTGCACACGCTGTTCCCGGTTTGAAGATCCTTACATGACGAACTGCCCCTCCATCCACCCTATAAAACACTGAAGACAGCACACAAGACACAGACAGGATGCTTTCATGGTGCAATAAAGAATATTACAGTGCTAGATATTACATTATCAAGTTTCTGTTGCTTCTCAGCAACATGCATTGAAGCAACAGGAACCTGTGCCGACCCAACCACCCGCTCACATTGACATGAACAAGGCATGTCTCCATTGAACTGGACAAGGCATGCCCACATTTACCTAGACAATGCATACCAACATTGTCATGGACAAGGCATGCCCACATTGACATGAACAAGGCATGTCCCCATTGAACTGGACAAGGCATGCCCACATTGACCGTGTGAATAGAATTTAACGTCGCTTTCAACAATATTTCAGCTATATCGCGACGATCCAACTAAGCACCACTCAGCCACGTTGCGTTCCTGCTACTTCAAAGAAGAAATCTTTGAAGCAGCATGGAACCAGACACCCTCCATCCACCCTATAAAACACTGAGGACAGCACAAAAGACACAGACAGAACGCTTACATGGTGTAATAAAGACAAGTGATATTACAGTGCTACACAGCCCATTATCAAGTTCCTGTTGCTGACCACATTGACTTGGACAAGGCATGTCCATATTTACATGGACAAGGTATGCCCACATTGATATGGACAAGGCATACCCACATGGACATCGACAAGGCATGCCCACATTGATATGGACAAGGCTTACCCACATGGACATCGACAAGATATGCCCACATGGACATCGACAAGGCATGCCCACATTGATATGGACAAGGCATGCCCACATGGACATCGACAAGGCATGCCCACATTGACATCGACAAGATATGCCCACATTAACATGGACAATGGTCACAATTCATGCCCACATGGACATGGACAAGGCACATTCACTTTTCTGAATGGATGAAACTAGGTACTTGAGCCTCTAATATGTCACACATAATTTTCATGAATTCTCCTTCACCACGTGATAGAATTTCGTTTTCAGTTTCCACCAGGATTGCTCTCTATATATATGTATCTGTTTTGTATGGCTTACTTTTCTTGAAGATGAATGGTGTTTCCTCTGGTTCATCTGAAAGATCTGTCTCGGAGGAACTGTCCTGGAACCGCTCAAAGTCTATTGACAAATAGGATGGCTGTAATCATAGAAATATATCAACAATGGGTAAAACTGGGGAAAATTGAGACGAAATGCTTGACAGAATCATCATGCATATAAATGTATGTGGTGAGCATTCCACTACCAGATGACCAATCAAAAGTTTGCAAGCACATGTCTGCGAGTGTGACCAGTCACATTTGTGAGTAGGACCACTTGTATGTTTGAGAGTGTGACCAATCACGTTTTATAGGGTGACCAGTCACATGTTTGATAGTGTGACCAGGCACATGTTTGATAGTGTGACGAAGCACATGTTTGATAGGGTGACCAGCCACATGTTTGACAGGGCAACTAGTCACAAGTATGATAGGGTAAATATTCACAAGTATGATAGGGTGACCAGTCACAAATAGGATATGGTGAGCAGTCACAAGTATGATAGGGTGATCAGTCACATGTTTGATAGGGTGATCAGTTACAAGTATGATAGGGTAACTAGTCACAATTATGATAGGGTAACTAGTAATAATTATGATAGGGTAACCAGTTCAAAGTATGATAGGTTGACCAATCACAAGTATGATAGGGTGACCAGTTACATGTATGATAGGGTGACCAGTCACAAATAGGATACGGTGAGCAGTCATAAGTATGATAGGTTGACCAATCACAGTATGATAGGGTGACCAGTTACATGTATGATAGGGTGATCAGTCACAAGTATGATAGGGTGACCAGTCACAAGTATGATAGGGTGAGTAGTCACAAGTATGATAGATTGACCAGTCACATGTATGATAGGGTGACCAGTCACAAGTATGATAGGGTGACCAGTCACAAGTATGATAGGGTGACCAGTCACAAGTATGATAGATTGACCAGTCAAAGTATGATAGGGTGAGCAGTCACAAGTATGATAGGGTGACCAGTCATATGTATGATAGGGTGACCAGTCACAAGTATGATAGGGTGAACAGTCACAAGTATGATAGGGTGACCAGTCACAAGTATGATAGATTGACCAGTCACAAGTATGATAGGGTGACCAGTCACAAGTATGATAGGGTGAGCAGTCACAAGTATGATAGGGTGAGCAGTCACAAGTATGATAGGATGACCAGTCACAAGTAT
Organism: Hanleya hanleyi; assembly: GCA_036873755.1. Lineage (NCBI taxonomy): Eukaryota > Metazoa > Mollusca > Polyplacophora > Lepidopleurida > Hanleyidae > Hanleya > Hanleya hanleyi. The sequence goes on from JAVTVY010028374.1 coordinate 79,259, forward strand.
GATAGGGTGAGCAGTCACAAGTATGATAGGATGAGCAGTCACAAATATGATAGATTGACCAGTCACAAGTATGATAGGGTGACCAGTCATAAGTATGATAGGGTGATCAGTCACAAGTATGATAGGGTGACCAGTCACATGTATGATAGGGTGACCAATCACAAGTATGATAGGGTGACCAGTCACAAGTATGATAGGGTGACCAGTCACAAATGGGATACGGTGAGCAGTCACAAGTATGATAGGGTGACCAGTTACATGTATGATAGGGTGACCAGTCACAAATAGGATACGGTGAGCAGTCACAAGTATGATAGAGTGACCAGTCACATGTATGATAGGGTGACCAGTCACAAGTATGATAGATTGACCAGTCACAAGTATGATAGAGTGACCAATCACAAGTATGATAGGGTAACCAGTCATAAGTATGATATGGTGATCAGTCACAAGTATGATAGGATGACCAGTCACAAGTATGATAGGGTGAGCAGTCACAAGTATGATAGGATGAGCAGTCACAAATATGATAGATTGACCAGTCACAAGTATGATAGGGTGACCAGTCATAAGTATGATAGGGTGATCAGTCACAAGTATGATAGGGTGACCAGTCACATGTATGATAGGGTGACCAATCACAAGTATGATAGGGTGACCAGTCACAAGTATGATAGGGTGACCAGTCACAAATGGGATACGGTGAGCAGTCACAAGTATGATAGGGTGACCAGTTACATGTATGATAGGGTGACCAGTCACAAATAGGATACGGTGAGCAGTCACAAGTATGATAGAGTGACCAGTCACATGTATGATAGGGTGACCAGTCACAAGTATGATAGATTGACCAGTCACAAGTATGATAGAGTGACCAATCACAAGTATGATAGGGTAACCAGTCATAAGTATGATATGGTGATCAGTCACAAGTATGATAGGGTGACCAGTCACAAGTATGATAGGGTGACCAATCACATGTATGATAGAGTGACCAGTTACATGTATGATAGGGTGACCAGTCACAAGTATGATAGGGTAACTAGTCACAATTATGACATGGTAACTAGTCACAATTATGACAGGGTAACTAGTCACAATTATGATAGGATAATAAGTTCCAAGTATGATAGGTTGACCAATCACATGTATGATAGGGTGAGCAGTCACACGTATGATAGATTGACCAGTCACAAGTATGATAGGGTGAGCAGTCACAAGTATGATAGATTGACCAGTCACAAGTATGATAGGGTGACCAGTCATAAGTATGATAGGGTGACCAGTCACAAGTATGATAGGGTGAGCAGTCACAAATAGGATACGGTGAGAAGTCACAAGTATGATAGGGTGAGCAGTCACAAGTATGATGGGGTGAGTAGTCACAAGTATGGTAGATTGACCAGTCACAAGTATGATAGGGTGACCAGTCACAAGTATGATAGGGTGACCAGTCATAAGTATGATAGGGTGATCAGTCACAAGTATGATAGGGTAGCTAGTCACAATTATGATAGGGTAACTAGTCACACTTATGAAAGGGTAACCAGTTCCAAGTATGATAGGTTGACCAATCACAAGTATGATAGGGTGACCAGTTACATGTATGATAGGGTGACCAGTCACAAGTATGATAGGATGACCAGTCACAAGTATGATAGGGTGAGCAGTCACAAGTATGATAGATTGACCAGTCACAAGTATGATAGGGTGACCAGTCACAAGTATGATAGGGTGACCAGTCATAAGTATGATAGGGTGACCAGTCACAAGTATGATAGGGTGACCAGTCACAAGTATGATAGGGTGACCAGTCACAAGTATGACAGGGTGACCAGTCACAAATATGATAGGGTGACCAGTCATAAGTATGATAGGGTGACCAGTCATAAGTATGATAGGGTGATCAGTCACAATTATGATAGGGTGATCAGTCACAAGTATGATAGGGTGACCAGTCACATGTATGATAGGGTGACCAGTCACATGTTTGCGCGAGTTAGGGTTTAACGTAGCGTTCAGCGCTATTTCGGCCATATAGCAACAATAGATCTACTACGATATGATCAGTTTGACATGTGTGACTATCCATGTACAGCCATCATGTAGAGGAATTAATCTTCTCCCCGTGACAACAGACATGGTACAAATCTCATGCTGCTCGATAGGGTAACTAGTCACAAGTATGATAGGGTGACCAGTCATAAGTTTGATCGGAAGACCCCTCTCATGTTTGAGAGGGTGACCAGTCACATGTTTTATAGGGTGAACAGTCACATGTTTGCAAGTGACTAATCACATTTTGATAGGGTGAACAGTCACATGTTTGCAAGTGACCAGTCACAATTTGTTAGAGTGACCAGTCACATGTTTGATAGGGTGACCAGTCACAATTTGTTAGAGTGACCAGTCACATGTTTGATAGGGTGACCAGTCACAATTTGTTAGAGTGACCAGTCACATGTTTGATAGGGTGACCAGTCACAATTTGTTAGAGTGACCAGTCACATGTTTGATAGGGTGACCAGTCACATGTTTGATAGGGTGAACAGTTCCATGTTTGCAAGTGACCAGTCACATCTGATGTTTGATCAGACACGGTCCCTAATCTCATGTCTGACAGGGGCACCAGTCATGTGTTTGTTAGAACAAGGGTTATGTGTAACCCGGCAGCTCGCCGTTTTGGGTTTTGTCAATAACATACAACTTTGCATAAAGCTTGAGCCCTTCAGGTTGCACATCACTGGCAATGACAATACATATTGTTATAATAAAAATTTGACTTCTTTGTCAGTGATGTTGAAGTTGGATTGAAAGATGAACTATATTATAAAACTTGAAATAAAGATTACCTTTTTTTCCAAAAGAAGTCAAAATTAGTCTAAAGTCCAGCCTAAACAAAAAACATTAACCCAGAAAACTTTCAGACTCCAAAAGAAGTCAACATTATTCTAAGTCCAGCCTAAACAAACATGCAGCTTTGCAAAAAGATCGAGCCCTTCAGGGTGGCACATCATTTGAGGTTGCACATCATTGGCAATGCACATCGTTTAAAATAACAATACATTTATTAAGAACACAGCAAGGAAGCAATCAGAGATTGCTCAATTGTATGCCCCCCCTTCCGCTTTAATCCGACACTGCCCCGCCATTGTTCCGTTCTGTATTGGTCGTTGGAGGCCTAATTTGGATAATTATAAAAATTCTGTTTGTCACTTTTTTCGGCATGCCTCGCATAATACATATTCCAAGTATCGACCACCAAGTAATAATACAATGTTTTGATTGAAGATGGTCGCCAGGGCTTTCGCCAAATCCGAAAATGTGACCTGGTTATGAGACCTATATTCCTTGCAAGAATATTGTGGTGAAATTATGACGCGATCAGTGAACTTTGAATTTTGCAGCCAATTCACTCTTTTTGGCGCAATTTCATACTTCAGGACTTATGTGGTCTGCTTTGGAATGTAGAATAACAATTTTATAGCAATTTTCCCAGACCAAATCGCTTATGGACTGAGATTCAGCCTGAACAAAATAAATATATTCCATTCACTTAGGTTTGATGAACAAAGGGCCATAACTCTTGAAAATATAACTGAAAGCAGAAAAACTTCACGCTGCACAAGTATGGGGCATTAACCACATATCATGCAAATTCCATACTTGTCCATACAAAATTAACCGAGATCCAGCCCGGACAAGTCCCAATTCACAAAGACTTGAAGAACAAAGGGCCATAACTCTTGAAAATATACGCGAAACGCGGAGAAACTTCACGCTGCACAACTATAGGGCACTGATCACATATCCTGCAAATTTCAAAATTGTCCATACAATATTAACCAAGATCCAGCCCGGACAAGTCCCAATTCACGGAGATTTCAGGAACAAAGGGCCATAACTCTTGAAAATATAAGCGAAATGGGGAGAAACTTTCCGCTGCACAACTGTGGGGCACTGACCACATATCATGCAAATTTTGTACTTGTCCATACAATATTAACCAAGATCCAGCCCAGACAAGTCCCATTCACAGAGATTTCAGAACATGAGGCACCAAAGGTGCTACAACTCCTCAGCCCCTTAACAGTCTAGACCAAGATGTTTTTTATGGGTGTAGAAGTTTGGATGCATAGCAGAGAGTTATGGCATGCGAAATGCAAACCCAAGCCACAACTCAGACAAATGAACGGATGGATACACTGACACACGGACGGATGGACAGGCAATCGAAGCCAGTTCATCTCAGAGAAGTGAAATTCCCCACAGTATCTGTATGTAACACAGCAAGGAAGCAATCAGAGATTGCTCAATTGTATGCCCCCCCTTCCGCTTTAATCCGACATTGCCCCGCCATTGTTCTGTTCTGTATTGGTCGGTGGAGGCCTAATTTAGATAATTATAAAAATTCTGTTTCAGTCATTTTTTCCGGCATGCCTCGCATAATACATATTCCAAGTATCGACCAACAAGTAATAATACAATGTTTTGATGCAAGATGGTCGCCAGGGCTTTCGCCAAATCCGAAAATGTGACCTGGTTATGAGACCTACATTCCTTGGAAGTATATTGCGGTAAAATTATGAAGCGATCAGCGAACTTTGAATTTTGCACCCAATTCACTCTTTTTGGGGCAATTTCATACTTCAGGACCTATGTGGTCTGCTTTGGAATGTAGAATAACAATTTTATAGCCATTTTCCCAGTCCAAATTGGTTATGGATTGAGATGCAGCCTGAACAAAATAAATATATCCCATTCACTTAGGTTTGATGAACAAAGGGCCACAACTCTTGAAAATATAACCGAAAGCAGAGAAACTTCACGCTGCACAACTACTGACCACATATCCTGCAAATTCCATACTTGTCCATACAAAATTAACCGCGACCCAGCTCGGACAAGTCCCAATTCACAAAGATTTCAAGAACAAAGGGCCATAACTCTTGAAAATATATGCGAAACGCAGAGAAGCTTCATGCTGCACAACTACAGGGCACTGACCACATATCCTGCAAATTTCAAAATTGTCCATACAATATTAACCAAGATCCAGCCCGGAGAAGTCCCAATTCACGAAAATTTCAGGAACAAAGGGTCATAACTCTTGAAAATATAAGCGAAATGGGGAGAAACTTTCCGCTGCACAACTGTGGGGCACTGATCACATATCATGCAAATTTCGTACTTGTTCATACAATATTAACCAAGATCCAGCCCGGACAAGTCCCATTCCCAGAGATTCAGAAAAAGGGCCATAACTCTTGAAAATTATACCGGAACTCGGAAAAACAACTCTACGATGCACAACTACGAGGCACTGGCCACATTCCATGCAAGTTTCAATCCTGTCCATCAAATATTAACCGAGATATCGCGCGGACAAGAAATTCGGACGGACAGACGGATGGATGGACAGACGGACGGACGGACAAAGCGATCACTATATGCCCCCTCTAATTAGAGGGGGGCATAAATATGCTTTCTATATCAGTGACGTTGAGGTTGGATTGAAGAAGGAACTATATTATAAAACTTCAAATAAAGATTACATTTTTTTTTCGAAAGTAAGCTTACACATGCCATTGCATAGACCCGATGAATACATGTACATGTATAGTTAGGAACAATAGGTGTGCAATTTGGAGCATATTCTTGGTGTAACTTTGTGTGATATGTGAACAAACAAAGCTAATAACAATGCAATAGTTGGAGTAAAGCTATCATTTCCAGTATGCAATGGGACACCAGCACTGCCGTAAACCCTCACATTTGTATGCAAATAAAAGAACACAATGACAACTGTGTCCAATCATACTGTAATCCTCCAAAATAATATGCACTGAGACTGAGACGTCACAAACTGATCCAAACTCAGTTTTAATTAATATAGTAAGTTATATGTGTGGACACATACATGTATATGGTTGTGCAAAAGCTTTAGGGTCAACCAGAATTTCATAGCAAAATTTAAGGAAATGGCGTCCTTCATTTAAGGCGACACGAAATTAAAAACTAACAGGGTTTCGGTACTGCGGGATTCCCCCGACGGTTATTTTGATACTGTACTTCTGAAATAAAATAATGTCACCAAACTATTAGTAAATACTATAAAGGAATATACTGTAGGTCATTTGGTATGTATGCCTGTATATACAATGTACACTGCATCTCATGCCTTATAACAGGTTAGTATGATGTATAAGAGATATAAATTAGAAATTGAAATATGAGGGCATGGACTTGGGCAATGCATTGAATAAGTGTAGCATGATGTAAGCTTCAGGAAAATATGAGGATATGGGATCGGGCGAAGCTTAGTTTAGGTGATGGATAGTGGGGCACAGTGCCACGAGGGTGGGGACATGCTTCCATGGGTAGCGCATGAGTTGAATAAGTGTAGGATCATGTAAGCTGTGGGAAAATATGATGGTATGGGGTCGGGCGAAGCTTAGTTTAGAAGATATAGGGTGGGACTCAGTGCCCCAGGGGTGGGGACATGCTCCCGGGGGTAGTGGATGGGTTGAATAAGTGTACAGGATGATCTGAGCTCCCAAACTATATAGGATATGGGGTCGGGCAAAGCTTACTTTAGGAGATATGGGGTGGGGCTCGGTGCCCCAGGAGTGGGGACATGCTCCCCGAGGGTAGTGGATGGGTTGAATAAGTGTAGCATGATGTAAGCTCCTGGACTTTCAGAGTCCAAAAGAAGTCAAAATTATTCGAAGTCCAGCCTAAACAAAAAACATTAACCCAGAAAACTTTCAGAGTCCAGCCTAAACATAAAAACTTAACCGGACACCGACACCAACACCGACACTTTCCCCCTCTCTCTCCCAATACCTCGCCTACTTCGTATACGGCGAGCTAAAAACCAGTCATATGTTTGAAAGTGTGACCAGTCACAATTTTTTAGAGTGACCAGTCACATGTTTGATAGTGTGACCATTCACATGTGTGAGAATGTAATCAGTGATGCCGAACAGAATCGTCATGCACATAAATTGATGTGGAAACTTTTCAGGTTAATGAGTGTGACCAATTTCATATTTGCAAACTGTGACATTTGCGATTGGTCACATTTGCAAGTGTAACCACTCACATGTTTTCAAATGTGACAGCCACAGGTTTTCAAATGTGACCAGTCACACATTTTCAAATGTGACCAGTCACATGTTTTCAAATGTCAAGGTCATGAGTAATTGATAGAAATGATGACTTTTCTACCTGATTATCCATACAAGAAAAATAAAACTTGGTTACATGTTTTTTTAAGAACAGAGAAATATATCTGTTCAATTCCGGCAAAGTGAAATGGCATAAGCATACATATCATTAAAAATAGATAAAAATATATAAAGAGGGAATCTTTAAAAGATCACTTGAAGAGTTGATGAAACGATCACTGGTATGATAGTTTGCAATACCTTCTCTTTAGCTGATAGTAATCTCTTCCAGCGACCTTTCTGCTCCTTCCTCATGGTGATCAGCACCTCAGTACACTTCACTTTCTCACGACATTTTGATGGGATGATCTTGTCAAAGAGGTCAAATTCAAAAGCATACAGCTTTTCATCAACGATAGCACTGCAGAAGGAAGCAAAATTTGAATAAAAACATTAAACATCGATAGGTGCAGATGAATGGGTAACAATATTGAGCAAAACTGTCCGAGGTAGTCTGCTAAAACAGCTGATAGGATGGGCTGGCAGTCTGCTAAAATAGCTGATAGGATGTGCTGGTAGTCTACTAAAACAGCTGATAGGATGTGCTGGTAGCCTGCTAAAACAGCTGATAGGATGTGCTGGTAGTCTGCTAAAACAGCTGATAGGATGTGCTGGTAGTCTGCTAAAACAGCTGATAGGATGTGCTGGGAGTCTGCTAAAACAGCTGATAGGATGGGCTGGGAGTCGGATAAAACAGCTGATAGGATGTGCTGGAAGTCTGCTAAAACAGCTGATAGAATGAGCTGGGAGTCTGCTAAAACAGCTGATGGTATGTGCTTGTATTCTGCTAAAACAGCTGACAGGATGTGCTGGGAGTCTGCTAAAACAGCTGATAGAATGAGCTGGGAGTCTGCTAAAACAGCTGATAGTATGTGCTGGGAGTCTGCTAAAACAGCTGATAGAATGAGCTGGGAGTCTGCTAAAACAGCTGATAGTATGTGCTGAGAGTCTGCTAAAACAGCTGATAGGATGTGCTGGGAGTCTGCTAAAACAGCTGAAAGGATGTACCGGGAGTCTGCTAAAACAGGTGATAGGATGCACTGGAAGTTTGCTAAAACAGCTGATAGCATGTGCTAGGAGTCTGCTAAAACAGCTGATAGTATGTGCTGGGAATGTGCTAAAACAGCTGATAGGATGTTCTGGCAGTCAGTCTTCACAGGTTTATAGGTTGATTCAGAAATCAGTTAAGACAGGTTCCATTGTAGCATCACATATAGACATGACAGATCATGTTCCTGAGTTTTACATTCAAAAACGATCATCTTACAAACAAATATTATGCAAAAATCCATTAAACATCAAAAGACACTGTTCTTCTGAACATATAATATCCAGTTGCTTGAGGATTATGGGGGTATATTGAGGTTGATACGGATTTCTCCCAAAAACATACATGTACTGTGTAGAAAAGTAATATCCATAAGTAATTGATCGGAATCCTTCTAAGGTGTGAACAGACTTAACATGTGCATGTAGAATTGAACATAGTCAGAACTCACCTAAACTGGACAGAGTTCTCCGTGTAGGAGGTTTCTTTGTCCAGAACACCTCTGACTCGAACACTGAGCATGACCACAAAACTGTTTTGACACCATCCCACCTCAGGTGCATACCTGTACACAGGTCAAAATAATAGACTAGATTGAGCCACACATCAAGTACAGTGTATGAAGGTATAACGTGTGTTTTGAACAAGCCAAGTCTAACCTGATCTCTCAACTCCTATCTATCCACTCACAACATTTCTACAACCACAATACAATTGTTTCAGTTCTACAATACAGGTAATTACAGCTAACGAATTGTAAGATAGTTAATATATATTGTATATATAAGAAAAATAACGAAAAAACCTTCTCAACTTTCTACATCATTATATTCCGACTGCAGTTTCGAACGTAATGTTCTTTTCAAGGAATACTGTTTTCAAATGACAGACTGGTATATATACAAATACAGGGCACAACGGTCGCTAGACGACGTGCCTGGCTTAAGCAAGCAGTGACTTGATAACATGCTGACATTAATAGAAACAGTTGGTCACAATAAACATGAAAAGAGAGATTAAAAGGGATAATTCAAACGAGTACAATACATGCAGTAAACAACAATCAAAATCAATTGGTCTGCGAAGCAGAGGTGGTATTTTCAGGATATGACATGCTTCAACAGTTTGATAAATACGTACATGTATTGCATGAAATCTAATTTCACAAAGTTGTTAAACAAACAAAATAACAAATATATTCAAGGTCTATGTGATCCGTTTAATTCGGAACCATACCTTTCTATAAACATCGTTTCTTTAACATCCAATAAGGCTTGATTCTCATTTAGTACTTTGTAAAAAGGGAAAACTTTAAAAGAAGGGGTCAAATGTATGGCACACTGTCTGATGTGTCGGCTGACAGGGAGATGGCAATGGTTTTCATTATTAATCTGTTGCCTGTGAACAGTTAATCTAGATCTTAAATCTGTGGTTTGACCGATATACTGTTTTCCACAGCCCTGACAAATCAGTGCGTATACAACATATTTACTGTCACATGACATGTTGAATTTAACCTCAAACACAGAATTTGTGTCATTGAATTTAATGCTAGGTCATTCTAGTATATGGATGCATGCGCCACATTTCGATCGGTTACATTTCGCGACCCGTGCATCTAACTGGCTTTCCGAAAAACGAGCTTTTGTAAGAATATTCTTAAGATTTGGGGCTTGTCTCTTGCTATTAATAAAAGATGAATTGTTAACAATATCTTTCATTTTAGCACTATTGTTTAGAATAGGTAACGTGTTTAGCACTATCGGGAAAATGTTATTATTATTCGGGTTGTGTGTAGTGACGAGAGGTATAACATTTCCGTTTGTGGCTTTAGCAGATGACTGACGAAGTTCGCTTACGGGCTGGGCAGATGCCTTCCTTATTCCCTTATCAATAAGGCCCTCTGGGTAACCTCGAGAGATTAAAGAGGTTTTCAGCTCAGTTAGCCGTAGCGCCCGAATACTGGGATCTAACACGATAGTGCAGATTCGGCGTGCCAACGTGTAGGGAATATTTTCTCTGGTGTGTCTGGGATGGTTGGAGTGGAAGTGGAGATATAGTTGTGTGTCCGTTGGTTTCCTGTAGATGTCTGTGGTTATAGTTTCCTCAGATTTCAAAATAAGAATATCTAAAAATGGAATGCTCTCGTCACTTGTTTCCATAGTGAAAGAAATCTGAGGATGAAGGGAATTCAGAATGTCATGCAATGACTCAAGTGAACCATTTTCAAGGGGCCAAAAAATGAAGCAATCGTCAAGATATCTACGCCAGTTTTCTTTGAATATCTGGCCAAAATTATCTCCATAAGAGGTGTTTATCTTGGCATATAGGGTCAGCTCCAGGTAACCCATAACCAGAGTTGCGTAAACAGGTGCCACTTTGGTTCCCATGGCCGTACCAAGGACTTGCCTGTAGAAACGATCATTAAAACAGAACGAGTTGTTGTTCAAAATGAATTCCAAGCTATCTAAGATAAAATCCTTCTTAAAACGACTATGGAGCGTTGCAGGGAAATTATCGAGCCAGTACTTGACGGCTTCAAGGCCTAGGCTATGCGGAATGTTACTGTATAGACTATTTACATCAAATGTAGCCATTTTAGTTTCAGAATTCACCTGATCTGGTAGGCCGTTTAAGAAATCCAAACTATCTCTTACATAACTTTTGACATGGTTGATAAAAGGTCGGAGAAGGATATCTGTTAAATGGCTTATTCTTTGAGTCGGGGAAGATGGTCCGGCTATAATAGGTCTGAATTTCAGGTCACGGGGACGGGGAATTGTAACGTGTTCCGATTTTTGAATTTGGATAGCCTGTTTTATTTCTTCAGACTTGTGAATCTTAGGGAGACCGTAAAAGTTACTGCTATTAGATTCAAATTTGGTCAAATAACCTATTTCCTTTTTAGTTAAAATGGTTTCGTGCTTCCTAACAAGTTTGCGAAGATTCGTTAATATTTGGTTGTCTGGGTTAGAATCTTCTTCCTTGTATGTGTTTTTGTCGTTAATCATTTCCAGAATTTTCTCTTTATAATAATCTCTATCCATTATGACAACGGCTTTACCTTTATCAGCCTCTTTGATAATTAAATCCGGGTTTGATAAAAGATTCTTGATAGCAGATTTCTGGTGTGATGATATGTTGGACCGCGTATTCGATGAAGATGTTAACGGGATGTTATTCAAATTGTCTATGAATAATTCCAAGTGATCATCATCGCTGGTACGGGGTCGAAAAGTAGACAAATTTCTAACTAATGATTCATCATCATAATTACTGGAGTTATGCATTAATTCGCACATTCTAAGCTTTTTGCTAAAAGCTCGGATATCTTTGGATAGATCATCCGGATTTGGCGCAGGGGTAGGGGTGAAGTCTAAACCCAGCTTGAGTATATTAATTTGCTCATCAGTTAAGGTTAATGAAGATAAATTAATTACCTTAGGAACCGGTTGTTTTGATACCGGTTCCTCTTCCGTGGGCCGCGGTTCCCTAAAAAACGATTATTGTCAGAATAGGTTTGTTCAGTGTTATTTGAATTGACTGACCCATTCCTGAATTGTCCAATAAACACCGTGCCTCTTGGGTGGTCCAGATGATTGACACCTGGAGGTACAGGGTTGGAACTCGGTGAAGAGGTATGCCGATATGGTCTTCTTCCTCGATTAGTTGTGGGTCGTTCAGGGGCTGGTCTTCGAACTGGTCTCCTAGTGTATCTCGGGCCTGTTTCATGTGACTCCCAGGTCGAATCACTTTCCCGTGTTCGCTCTCTCCGCGGATTAGTTGGTAAACGAGTTGACTTTGAGCGAGTTTGGCGTCTATCCGTCACGTTTTCATCTAGGCGCTTAGGCTCCGTCTCTTCTATATCAGAGATCTCATTAGGTAGATTCATGAGCCATGAATCTTTAGAGGCCCACGAATCTCTGGATTTTATATGTATATATATATATATTATATATATTGTGGGTGATGGGAATTGAATTCATGATCAATCAATATAAATTCATGTGATGAATCCCGGAAGATAAACTTCAATCACAGGAGTAGGTGGATGTTCCACTAATCCTACCAGTTCACTAGTGGTAGAGCTCACCTGGTGGTGCTACTACGCCGCAGTTCAGAGGGAAGTTTACCATGTGTTACCATGGCCATACCAGCATCCAGGTGTTCACGGGGAGCCTTCACGTCAAGGGAGGTCAGAAGGTGGTGACACTGTTGAATAACATCTGAGTCGAGGAAGGTAAATCTGTCTTTCAGCCTGAAAACACCAGCCACTCATTAGTACATAATTCCGAGGCTAGTTAATTTACATACTCTACCACAATAACAACAATACATTCTCAAATCAATGATAGTAATAGCTTACAAATTATAATGAAATGGAACAAAATCAGAGGTGAAATTCTGTGATTTTGTAGATAATCATACTTGGTACATTTTGAGCCTAAATTCAAATGGCAGCCAAGGGGATGTATCAGAAAATTGATGTTATCAGAAAATTGACGTTTCCGTCATTTTTGTCTTCAATGAGTTTGCTGTTAAAGTGCCCAAATATGATTACTAACTAATTTATGTCACTAACTAACTGTCTTCTGGGAAAATGATGTCACTATGACTTCATCAAGGTGGTCATGTTGGATTATTTTTACATTTTTTTTAGAGAGCTTGACCCAAAGATATAGTGTGATTAATTGTTTAATGTCTCGTGAATAATGAAATATTTAGGTTAACACAGGGATGACCTTTACTCAACTAGTATCTGCATTTATCAAAGTAAGTGTTATCATATATAAGAAGTGGTCATTAATATCAGATCCATCACTGTCTAACTGACATTCAATCACTCTACTGTAGATGACTCACCCCTTGAGAACAGGGACAAAGCCAGCCTCCAATATCAGGGTCTTGTTCTTACGACTCTTCTCTGATAGTCGGTACATCATCAGGACTGCCCAGCCAATCAGCTGATAGGACAAGACAAGGAAGTGATGAGATTAAGGTCAGGATTACATAGTACGGTACTGGAGAGTTCAGACTTTCAATGCATCAGAACTGATCTGCTATATTCAATGTTTCTGAATCCATAATCATAACAGCCATTTATTACAATTCAGAAGCTGAATTATTTGTACGCATCAAATTTCTCTGACGGGGAGAACAATATATACAACAGAGTGCTACCATAATTATGAATATATCTCTGTAAATAGTGGTGAGAGTAACAACACAGGAAGGAAGCATGCCTCGCATAATACATATTCAAAGTATCGACCAACAAGTGCTAATACAATGTTTTGATGCAAGATGGTCGCCGGGGCTTTCGTCAAATGAGACCTACATTCCTTGGGAGTATATTGTGGTAAAATTATGAACCGATCAGTAAACTTTGAATTTTGCACCCAATTAAATCTTTTTGGGGCAATTTCATACTTCAGGACCTATGTGGTCTGCTTTGGAATGTAGAATGACATATATATAGCCATTTTCCCGGTCCAAATCGGTTATGGACAGAGATCCAGCCTGGACAAATAAATATATCCCATTCACTTAGGTTTGATAAACAAAGGATCACAACTCTTGAAAATATAACCGAAAGCAGAGAAACTTCATGCTGCACAACTATGGGGCATTGACCACATATCATGCAAATTTCATACTTGTCCATGCAATATTAACAGAGATCCAGCCCGGACAAGTCCCAATTCACAAAGATTTCAAGAAAAAAGGGCCATAACTCTTGAAAATATAAGCGAAACGCGGAGAAACTTCACGCTGCACAACTACAGGGCACTGACCACATATCCTGCAAATTTCTTAATTGTCCATACAATATTAACCGAGATCCAGCCTGGACAAGTCCCTAGTCACAAAGATTTGAAGAAAAAAAGGACCATAACTCTTGAAAATATATGCGAAAGGTGGAGAAAATTCACACTGCACAACTACAGGGCACTGACCACATATCCTGAAAATTTCATAATTGTCCATACAATATTAACCGTGATCCAGCCCGGACAAGTCCCAATTCACAAAGATTTGAAAAAAAAAGGCCATAACTCTTGAAAATATATGCGAAACGCAGAGAAACTTCATGCTGCACAACTACAGGGCACTGACCACAAATGCTGCAAATTTCATAATTGTCCCTACAATATTAACTCTTTCCCCCATAGACTTGTGGGGAATTTTCTCTCTCTGACCCATAACAGATTTGTAATGGCGTAGGTCTTTAACCCATGGACTGATTTCAATTTTCACACGTTTCCAGCGATGTAAAATATCCCGTTTTATGTCCCATGTCATGTGGAAAAATATTTACCAATGGTCTCCCACAGGCCCATTCTACGTAATTTGTTCACGTTTTATATCAATATCAGCAACGTTTAATCTAAAAATAAGTAATCTTGCGAAAAAATGTTTTGTGTTTGCTAAAAAGCGAAGAAATTGTCGCATTTTAGCTGCGTTTTGCAGCGTTCTGTTGTTGTTGTTCTGCTGCAATTCCTGTATTATCGTATACCATTGTAAAGCTTATTTTCCGTACATTCGGGATTTCGCAGTTACATCATGAGATGGCAGGTATAGAACGAGCTATAACTGAAAAAGTCCCAAGTACTTCCCTAAAGGAGAACGAAGGCTGGTAACAAGGTGAAGTAAAACAGCATCACTCATTGGCCCATGGTTGAGCGACCTTGAGCGACCTTTTCAGAGGCCCGGCGTGATTGGAGCAGTCGGTTTTTTGTGCGTGGTCGCCATGGCCACGGGTCCACCAAACCGCCACGAAACACAGCGGGACCAAAGAATGGCGGATAAATTTTAAAACGGGAGATCAACAGGTCCCGGGAAATGTTTATAATAAACTCAGATGGGCAGATTTGACGAGCTAGTCATCAAGGTTAGATACTTTGGTAGTTTATGCTCGCGTTACGTGAAATATTCAGGAATTTTGAAGCAAATTTTACTATTTCTCGAACGTTTATCTTAGATCATACCAAACTCATTTGGTGTTGAATCGCGCATTTTCCGTCAATTATTTTTCTTCCTCTCCTGATTTCATTTTACCCGTATTACAAAACAAACCAACCGTATACTAGTCAGATTTATTTAAATTTTGGCTTTCTGAAAATGTATAGTTTTAATAATGTTTCACTCAAAGTAAACGCGAAAAAATTGCAAAGTAATCCATAACATGGGAACTCAGTGACACGTCAAAATCCGTCTTCATGGGTTTGGCGAACATCCGTCAAAATCCGTCTTCATGGGTTAGGCGAACATCCGTCAAAACCCGCTTATATGGGGGAAAGAGTTAACCGAGATCCAGCCCGGACAAGTCCCAATTCACCGAGATTTCAGGAACAAAGGGCCATAACTCTTGAAAATATAAGCGAAACGGGGAGAAACTTTACGCTGCACAACTGTGGGGCACTGACCACATATCATGCAAATTTCATACTTGTCCGTACAATATTAACCAAGATCCAGCCCGGACAAGTCCCATTCACAGAGATTTCAGAAAAAGGGCCATAACTCTTGAAAATTATACCAGAACTCGGAAAAAACTCTACGCTGCACAACTACGAGGTACTGGCCACATTGCATGCAAGTTTCAATTCTGTCCATCAAATATTAACCGAGATATTGCGCGGACAAGAAACTCGGACGGACAGACAGACGGACGGACAAAGCGATCGCTATATGCCCCCCTCTAATTAGAGGGGGGGCATAACAACCAACAGACCGCTGTCGTACACTTTTGGCAACAATACCATAAATGGAGAAGATGGCACCACTCCACAAATGGCGAACTTTGGCATGCTTAAATCCATTATATACGTAGATTAACTATAATTGCCACCCACAAGCCAGTTAATAAAGTCACCACAATTGACAAGGGCGTCGGAAGCGGTATGGCAGGTACGGCCTTGGCCATACCACTTTTGCACAAAAAAAAACAAAACAAAGAAAGAAAAAAAAAAAAAAACGAAGAAAGAAAGAAGGAAATGAATTTAGATGAATTCAGAAATCCCCCATCGATTGCATTTTCAAGGTAAATGGATTAGGAAAGAACTAAAAATACACTTCATTGTAGAGTGATTTTATTCAACAGAAATCGCTCTGAATGTGTCTCTGGGGATCTAGCCCCCAGGAGCTTCCGGGAGCCAGGTGGCCCCTCGACACTCGCCTGAAGTGCAATGATAATAGCTCCCCTGCCTCGCAAGGCCGTACCACTTTCAATTTGCTTCAGACACCCCTGGTTGGTGAAGTTAAATGTGTATTTCACTCATTGTCTAATTCTGAAATGAAATGTACTTGGAGGTCTTCAAACAAAATCTGAAGCAAGGTTTATGAGAGACTTTTGAATTTAGCTGAGCAGGCACTCGGCATGGAATATCACACAAATACAGAACATATCTCACCACAGAACTGTCTGTATTCTTCAACACATCCACCACCAAGGTTAACAGGCCTTCCTTCTTCAGAGGACACCGGTGTCTGCAAATGGAAAAATATCCATCATTAGTTGTACATTTAGTACATAATCAGAAAAATATAAATATTAAAATATTCATATTTCTCCTTTGGAAATAATAATAACAATAACAGTTTTTTATCACATTTCAGAGTAAATTGTAGGGTTTTGATTGGTTAATTACCATAGTGCATTAGACCGTATTGCAATTCTTCGTTATCCATCGTTGGTACATGTATACCAATTCAGAATTCTCGTATACCAATGCTGTCAAGGTCGCGCGTGCCCATATACAGGGTTCTTACTCTTTCACAGTTATGAAATTCCATGACTTTCCATGACTTTTTTGGACAAATTCCATGACTTTTCCATGACCTTTTACTGTATTTTTTTTACCGAAAACGTGATTTTCCCGGACCCGCGAACTTCATTTCTTCGAATGTCGCGTGTTGTCTGTGAAATTGCCAGAATCTTCCATCAGTGCATCAGTTTTCATTTTACTATTTAGAAATTATTTTTATTTAATCACACCCCATTAACAATATTGATAAAACGGATTTATTGCTTTCTTGATTCTCTTTATTATATTATTCCATGTGAATTTCTACTTTTTCTGAGTAATTCCACTTAAGAGTAGCTTCCCGTTAAAGTTTTACAAATTTTACTAACACGAATTACCTCCCCTGACTGTTGACAAGGCTTCGTTGACATCGTGCATATATTTTTATGAAAGAAATTTCACTTCACCTGTCGAAGTGCCACTTGCAGTAGAGGAAGAGGTAGGCATTGCTACACTGTTATCTTTATCATTGGTTGTAGTGGTTCTCTTGAATACTGACAATGTCATCGATACGTTCTTCATTGCAACCACATGCCCATGTGGCTTTTGACAGCTGCCTCACCCATGTTAGAAATATCAAAGCTTTTCCGGCAAACCTTGCAGCCGGCCTCGCCAGGGGTCTTCCCACGTTCGAGCCACTGCCGATAATTCTCGTTACGCAGCCACGATGGTCGAAAGGAGCACTTTCCTGGCATTGTTTCACACGGTCGCGTTTTCCGTCCTTCCCGCTTCAGGATCTGCGCGCCATTTTCCTCACAAATGCATCCTGGGAGTTTAGCGGAATTCCAAGCCCAGTTATCTCCCCTGATGGAAGATTCTGGTAATTTCACAGACAACACACGACATTCGACAAAATGAAGTTCGCGGGTCCGGGAAAATCACGTTTTTGGTAAAAAAAATACAGAGAAATATTGACATTGACCTGGCGTACATTTTCAAGTTTCATTTGATTTTTCCATGACCTCTAACAAAATTCAATGACTTGATACGAAATTTCATGACTTTTCCAGGCCTGGAAAACAATTGTAAATCCAGGACTTTTCCAGGATTTTCCATGACCGTACGAACCCTGATATACCAACGCAGTCAAGGACGCGCGTGCAACACCTGCAGACAAAGCCTGTTTCAGGCGAATTTGTCTGCGCGAGTTTGTATGGGCGAGTTCCGCCACTGGAACAAGTTGTGCGAGGCAAACTGCGTATTTGCGGATGAAGATAAGAAATAAACTATCATCCAAACCTTTATATGCCACATAAACGGGAACGTCAGAATGTCAGCTAAGTATTTCATCCAGTTTATTGTTCGTCGCGGAACAGATCCAAAAGAGATCGAAGCTGCCTGTCCGACTCACGATGTCTTACGTTGTACAACGTTGAGTTATATGCCTGTTTTTCTTTCGTGTTGGTGATATATGTTAAACCAACCAGGAAAATAGCTCTTCAATGTGATAAATTCGTCATACCAGTGTTTTGCGTTGGTATACAGGCTGATATTTCGTCTCGAAGATAAATATTTTCACTTCGGGCTCGTGAAAATATTTATCTTCTCGACGAAATATCAACTTGTATATACCAATGCAAGACACTGGTATGACTTATAATATCTGTTTGTTGATGGCCATGATATTGCACTGAGGATGATATTTCACACAAATGAATGGTGATTTTCAAATTTTCAGAAATCGGAAACAATCGGAATGGAATGAAGAAAAGCCCAAAGGTAAACAGTATCTCAAGCATATCCCTTTAATTTAGAATGCTAGTTAAACCTTAGATTTAGATATCCAGTTGTCTTTCATTAAAAATTATTCACAACATCAGCCAAGAACATGAACATCAGTGGAGGAAGTCCATTCAAGTACTGCAAATAGTATTAGCCTGAAAATTATACAATAGAAGTACAAATTCCATGTTCTGCCCATTTTTTTCTAAAACAATGGATCACTTCCTAAATGTATCTATTTCATAAGAAAAACTTCTCAATATGAAGTTTTGATGTTCGAAAATTCATTTCCTAGTTAGCTGTCGCCACTGGAGAAAAAGGCTATTTTGCAATCATTAACTGAAACGCTTAAAAATACCATAAAATACTTGTGATGTGGCATGAAAAAGGCATTAAATACAATTGTCAGTCCAACATTCAGTGAGAAACTCTCATCCATAAATAATTTATGTTTATTAGTCCATAATCAGAAGCTGGAAGTTGCTGGAACTGATGAAAAATACATACTTTTATCTGTCTCACTTAAAATTGGCTTGGAAATTCTGTTTGATGACCAATGAATACATTGATGGCCATGATATACAGGCACTGATTAACATCTAACAGAATTGATAAATCTAAATGATAAAAAATATATCTAACAGAATTCACCAAAGAGGTAATTCATGTATTTAATGGGTTACATAGTAATGGCTGTCATTGATGTTATTACATTGCCTTTTATCATGGCTCAATAATGGGAAATGAATGGCACCATAGGAATTTAATTACATTTTAAATGACATTTAATGGTCATTCAGTTATGCTGGGATATTCCAGTGAAAGAGTATCTGCTGCAAGCTATAGTTAATGGCATTTTACTGGCTTAATTGTGCTGGAACAACTGTTGGCTGTTTGAAGGTACTGAACAAACTTTGGCTTAGGTTCTGTTTCCCCTCTCCTCAAAGGGGTGTTGTGTTTTCCATTCCCTCAAAGAGAGAGAGAGAAAGAGAGAGAGAGAATAAGGGTTTAATGTCACGTTCAGCAATATTTCAGCTATATAGCGATGATCAAACAAAATTCTAAGTATTGTAACAAAAACAAGTCAACAGCCAAGCAACCCAGAATTAATCAATACAACACACCAAAAGACATGCACATACATGCGTACATTAAAACTTATGCAACAAAATAATTTCTTTCAAATAACCCAAAATACAGTCTTCATTCACCCTCAAGGGGGTATGGCTTCTTTTTACTGATGCATGTCGTGATGTGTACAGCAAATCAGAGTCTCACTATGTGAATTTCATCCAGTATGTGTGAATATAGGACAGACTTCTGTCATAATAATGAACTTATTTGACACGTACAGAAGCATGTTTACTGAGAGAAACAATGATCCGAGTCAGAACAGACCAAGACATGCACATCTTCCTTATTTCTAATACAAATACGAAGCTGCGCATCTGAAATTAAACCCCTCGGCTCTGGGCACCAGCCATTCATAATGTATTCAATTTGAAACAAGCTGTCAGGAACACCAAGCAGTCAAGTGACAAATATACAGATTATTTTGCAATTAGAAATGGCCCCTGAGGTTTCCTCCCAATCAGAGAAACCGGTATTTATTACATAAGCCTCAATTTTACATTTGAACGGTATCAGAGATAGAGATCATTAATGATTTTGCATAAATTAAAGATGGCTGCCCATCCTTCCCGCCACTCAGAGGAACTGATTTGGTTATTCATTGCAAGTCTCTTGATACATCGATGCTGCATACCAAGTTTCGCATAGAACACTTAAATGGTATCAGAGATATATATCATTAAAGATTTTGCATAAATTAAAAATGGCCGCCACAGTTTTCACCGAATCAAGGAAACTGGTTTGGTCATTCCTTTGAAGTTTCTTGATGCATTGATGATCTATACCAACTTTCACACTGAACAGCGAAATGGTACCCGAGATACACAGGATTAATGGTTTCACATAAACTAAAGATGGCCGCCAAAGTTTCCAACCAATCGGGTCCAGATTCAATAGGATTCTGGGTCACGAGCATATGGATGTGCACTGCAAGTTTGGTGTGCCTAGGTTAAGTCGTACTAAAGATATCTTGGTAACGACAAAGGCGTGACAGACAGACCGACAGACGGACATACATGAAGACGACAATACCCTTCGGCCCAATTTTGGCCGAGGGGTAAAAACAGAAGAAATCACTTTCCTTGTTCTCTATATTAATTATCATTCCAGCCTTTTTCATAAGTGAACATATTAGACAGCTTACTCCTCTGAACTGTGATTTGCTAGCTCACTGAGTAAACGGCAGGCCACTTCCATAAAGTTGAGGTCATCCTTCAGTTTCTTCATCAGTTCATATAGCATTTCCACTCCCTTCTGGTGAACGATGAAACACTCAACAGCACTGAAAGAGAAACCATATAGTGAGTGACTGAAGTAGATTTCACATTGCTTTAAAAAGAATTTTAGTCATAGTGTGATGGTGCCTACATGTGACAGAGTGTGCGTGTGTCAGTGGGTGGGGTGGGGGGGTCACACTCAAGATTATTTCACTCATATGGTGACAGCCAGTTTGGTTGGTGGAGGGAGCCGCAGTACCCGGAGAGAACCACCGCCCGTTGGCCAGTAACTTTGACACCTGCATCAGCGGGGCTAAAACATGTGCCGGCTCAGCATTGTGAGGCCAGTGGTCACCAGTGAAGGGCCTTAGATCACTCGGCCACTTAGGGCTCCTTGTCATAGTGGTCCCAGTACCTGAACATCTCAACTGATTGACAAATTCAGCCACCAGAGCATTGATTCATGTGTTCAGTCAGAAGAGCAGCAGTGCAGATAAACTGTTCACAGGCTTCAATTTTTGTGTCAACCTCTTTAGCTTAAAAATATTCCTTGAATGTTAATTGTTCCACCTGTTAACCAGGAATCACTTACCTTTCACAGTTTGTACATATACAAGCTATCACCTCAACGGTCAGCCTCTCTATCTGAAATATAATAAAGCTCATACATGTAATACACATGGTTTTATTAACAACCAATACAGAAGGCATTATTAACAATAAAAGCAGGCCATAATCAGAAGCTGGAAGTTGCTGGAACTGATGAAAAATACATACTTTTATCTGTCTCACTTAAAATTGGCTTGGAAATTCTGTTTGATGACCAATGAACATGATGAATACATTGACGGCCATGATATACAGGCACTGATTAACATCTAACAGAATTGATAAATCTAAATGATAAAAAATATATCTAACAGAATTCACCAAAGAGGTAATTCACGTGTATTTGATGCACGATACATTAATTTGAAATCCTGAACATACATTCGGAACATAATTGGCATTTTACAGCTTTAGAAATATTTAGGAAACGCAATTTGGCAAAAATATTGTACCGTAAAACTCACGTAAGAAATTTTATCACTTTCAGATTACTACGATGGACGGTCTGTTTTGCTTCATTCCGACTAAATAACTTGTCTAAAATCTTATAGATGTCATGATATGTATTCCTGGTTACACTTAGGATAAAGAATACTGAAAATTTATTAAACATTCGGTAAAAATCCTGTTGTTTACGCGACGCGTGGTTTCGGTGAGCGAAGCCAAACGCCAGTGTGATTCTGTCGAATTCGGCGCATGCGTACTCAGGCGATATTTTATGGTTGACCAATCAGTAAGTCGGGTTATGTCAGGTGATCAGGGTTTCGCGGGGTCAATGAAAAGACTTTAAAACACATGACCATTTTACCCAATTCTACTACGTGACCCAAATCCCAGTGTGTAACTGGAAACACGAGTTGTTGCCCTTCAATTTTTTTATCTCGAGTCGAACATGGAGAATGTGTTCCTGTAAACGATCTTATAAACAAGGTGCGTTTTAACGAACTTTTCTCAATAAATGACGCGCGTACGTCTAAAAAAATTTTTAAACGGAGTTGTTGGTCGAATTACGAGTTTTAGCATTCACCGGAATTGAGTTTATAGCTGAGAAATTGAATATTTACTGTGTTAAACGCACACACTTCAGTTTTTTTACAGTCCGAATTGAGTTTCCTAGTGAATTTTGCCACCGAATACCGGTGGCAAAAACCAACGTGTATGAATCCCTGCTCCGATTGCATTGGGGTTAGAAATGCGGGGCACATTTTTGTGTGCATGGGTTGCAGCCAATCAGCATTGCCCGTTACTGAACAGAGCCAAATGTGCTGATCATTTCACAGCTAAACACGATGTGCTCTTGCAAAAGATTTCAGCATATTTATACTCATTCACACTCTTGATGTATTTTCGATAAAGAGTGAATAGGCAGGCCACATGTCACATTGATAAAGACTGAATGGGCATGCCACATGTCACATTGATAAAGACTGAATGGGCATGCCACATTGATAAAGAATGTCACATTGATAAATACTGAATGGGCATGCCACATTGATAAAGACTGAATGGGCATGCCACATGTCACATTGATAAAGACTGAATGGGCATGCCACATGTCACATTGATAAAGAATGAATGGGCATGCCACATTGATAAAGAATGTCACATTAAGAAAGAATGAATGGGCATGCCACATGTCACATTGATAAAGAGTGAATGGGCATGTCACATTGATAAAGAATGAATAGGCATGCCACATTGATAAAGAATGAATGGGCATGCCACATGTCACATTGATAAAGAGTGAATGGGCATGTCACATTGATAAAGACTGAATGGGCATGCCACATTGATAAAGAATGAATGGGCATGCCACAGGTCACATTGATAAAGACTAAATGGCCATGCCACATGTCGCATTGATAAAGAATGAATGGGCATGCCACATGTCACATTGATAAAGTCTGAATGGGCATGCCACATTTGATGAATGTCACATTGATAAAGAATGAATGGGCATGCCACATTGATAAAGAATGAATGGGCAAGCCACATGTCACATTGATAAAGAATGAATGGGCAAGCCACATGTCACATTGATAAAGAATGAATGGGCATGCCACATTGATAAAGAATGAATGGGCATGCAACATGTCACATTGATAAAGAAAGAATGGGCATGCCACATGTCACATTGATAAAGAATGAATGAGCATGCCACATTGATAAAGAATGAATGGGCATGCCACATGTCACATTGATAAAGAATGAATGGACATGCCACATTGATAAAGAATGAATGGGCATGCCACATGTCACATTGTTCAGCTCAATGCAGTCAGAGGATATTACATGTACATGGAGGGTTTAGGAGGGTACAAACTCTGACAATCAGAGAACGGTATGATCTAAGAGAAGATTTTATTTCACACTACATTATCTTAGGATAATTGAGTCAGAAATGTTGAATAGCAGTGGAAAATCTTCTCAATCTCGCCACTTTTCATCTGCCATTTTGTAGAGTTTGACGCCCAAATGCAAAGGGAAATCCTTCCAGTTAAATATAGTCAAAGAATACTCGTGATATGTTGTGTCACAACAATAACATCGACTATTTACCTCCGTATCATCACATTCGCCAGCAGTGGTGACCAGAGCTTCCATCTGCTCTGTCTCCGCAAAACAAGTTTTCATCCTGCAAAATAGAACCAAATGTCAGCATTTTCATCCACATCCAAAACATCTTCCAGATACAAGCAGGATATTGTGATAAATGTATCATCTGGAGCTACAATTTACATGTACGGTGTGAAAAACACAGATTGATCATAACTGTACAACATTGATCATAACTGTACAACAGACTCCTGAAATCTGAGGGAACTCAATCTTCATTGCTGTTTAGCTTAACTGTGTTCTGTGCTTATTTTTATCATTCCATTAATTTTAAATAAGATTATTAATTAATTGAATAAATAGTTATTTTTACATTCAGTGTGATACAGTGTGACAATTGAGCTGATAAATTTGCGATACGAGATATAATCCATAACAAGGCCTGTCTGAGATAGGTCTGAATTCATCAGATGGAGGCCTGTCTATTCTATATCCATAAGAAATAGGGCCTGTCTGACATCTGAATTCACCAGATGGAGGCCGGTCTATTCTATATCCATAAAATATAGGGCCTGTCTGGCATAGATCTGAATTCACCAGATGGATGCCTGTCTATTCTATATCCATAAAATATAGGGCCTGTCTGGCATAGATCTGAATTCATCAGATGAAAGCCTGTCTATTCTATAACCATAAGAACTAGGGCCTGTCTGGCATCTGAAGTCACCAGATGAAAGCCTGTTTATTCTATATCCATAAGAAATAGGGCCTGTCTGACATCTGAATTCACCAGATGAAAGCCTGTCTATTCTATATCCATAAGAAACAGAACCTGTCTGAGATAGGTCTGAATTCACCAGATGGAGGCCTGTCTATTCTATATCCATAAGAAATAGAGCCTGTCTGGCATAGATCTGAATTCACCAGATGGAGGCCTGTCTATTCTATAACCATAAGAAATAGGGCCTGTCTGGCATAGATCTGAATTCATCAGGTGGAGGCCTGTCTATTCTATATCCATAAGAAATAGAGCCTGTCTGGCATAGATCTGAATTCACCACATGGAGGCCTGTCTATTTTATATCAATGAAATGAAATTTATTCACCAAAATATACATCAAAGTAGTGAATACCAATGGCTGAAGTGCTGAATTTTTTTAGAAATATGTATGAGTAATAATTAGCCTGATAATACAATTTGGCGGGAATAAAACCCAAAAGGGCTTGTTCTATCCCAGTAACTTCTTAAGAGGCATCGGTAGAAATATGAGAAAAAACATATGGCTGAAGAATAAAAGATTTCACGCACTGAGAGAAATGGACCAGTTATTACAATACATCAACTCGCAATGAAATAGGATTTGAGTTTTGATTTAAAAAGTGATGTTGATTGAATGCCTTTCATTGATGGGGGCAGTTTGTTCCACTCTCGAGGTCCTGTAACCTTGAGGGTGTAGAATGATAAATTGGACCGATAGATGGGTCTATATAGGTTAAGCAGGTTTCCCCTGGTCTGATAATAATGAATACTAGATTGCTTAGCAAAATAGGACTGGAAAATTTGTGGCAGTATTTCGGGATGGTGAAAAAATTTGTGAGTCATAACAAGGCATGAGTAAAGATTCAGTTTCTGTAACTGTAAAATTTTTAAATCAGTAAACAGGGGCGAAGTGTGGTCTAACTTTCTAGATAATGTTATCACTCTTACCGCACGTTTCTGGAGAGTTATCAATGGCTGTAGGTGAGTAATGTAGGTATTTCCCCATAGAACATTACAGTAGTTAAAATAAGGAAAGATCATCGAATAATATAAGATGTACAGCGTTTTTTTGTTCAAGGCGCCTTTTATGTGGTTTATTATCCCTAGGTTTCTGGACACTTTATTACCAATATAGTGTATATGAGTCTTCCAGAAATACGAAATAGAGCCTGTTTGGCATAGATCTGAATTCACCAGATGGAGGTCTGTCTATTCTATATCCATAAGAAATAGAGCCGGTTTGGCATAGATCTGAGTTCACCAGGTGGAGGCCTGTCTATTCTATATCCATAAGAAATAGAGCCGGTTTGGCATAGATCTGAATTCACCAGATGGAGGCCGGTCTATTCTATATCAATACGAAATAGAGCCTGTTTGGCATAGATCTGAATTCACCAGATGGAGGCCTGTCTATTCTATAACCATAAGAAATAGGGCCTGTCTAACATAGATCTGAATTCACCAAATGGAGGCCTGTCTATTCTATAACCATAAGAAATAGGGCCTGTCTGGCATAGATCTGAATTCACCAGATGAAGGCCTGTCTATTCTATAACCATAAGAAATAGGGCCTGTCTAACATAGATCTGAATTCACCAGATGAAGGCCTGTCTATTCTATATCCATAAGAAATAGAGCCTGTCTGGCATAGATCTGAATTCACCAGATGGATGCCTGTCTATTCTATATCCATAAGTAATAGGGCCTGTCTAACATAGATCTGAATTCACCAAATGGAGGCCTGTCTATTCTATAACCATAAGAAATAGGGCCTGTCTGGCATAGATCTAACTTCACCAGATGAAGGCCTGTCTATTTTATATCCATAAGAAATAGGGCCTGTCTGGCACAGATCTGAATTCCCCAGATGGAAGCCTGTCTATTCTATATCCATAAGAAATAGAGCCTGTCTGGCATAGATCTGAATTCATCAGATGGAAGCCTGTCTATTTTATATCCATACGAAATAGGGCCTGTCTGGCATAGATCTGAATTCACCAGATGGAGGCCTGTCTATTCTATATCCATAAGAAATAGAGCTTGTCTGGCATAGATCTGAGTTCACCAGATGGAGGCCTGTCTATTCTATATCCATAAGAAATAGGGCCTGTCTGGCATAGATCTGAATTCACCAGATGGAAGCCTGTCTATTTTATATCCATAAGAAATAGGGCCTGTCTGGCATAGATCTGTATTCAGCAGATGTAAGCCGGTCTATTCTACATATAAAAGAAATGGGGGCCTGTCCGGGAGTTATCTGAATTGACAAATTGAAGGTTGGTGTAGATGTATCCATAAGAAATGTTGGCCTGTCTGGGAAAGATCTGAATTCACCAGTTGGAGGCCTGTCCATTATGTATCCATAAGAAATAGGGTACTGTATGGGAAAGATCTGAATTCCTAAATCGGAAGTATATCAATTCTATATCCATGACAAATGTTGGCCGGTCAGGGATAAA